>VXBX01009724.1:197878-256359 GCA_013400415.1 Scytalopus superciliaris | reverse complement strand
CCCCCCACACACACACACACTTCAGTGATGAAATGACAGGAATAAGGTTATCTCTGTCAACCAAGTAATCACAAATCTCCTTTCACCATGCTCTTCTGCACTGATTTATTGGCTCTGTGTAGAGCCCATGTCAAACAGAGTTACAGTAACACAGTGAACTCCCAAGAGGCAGCACTGCTGAACCCTGCAGACCTTCACAAGAACTGTTTTCTAAGGTTCTGTACAGTTGGTGTCAGACTGAATACATCTGGGATAGATTTAGACCAAGTTTATTTCCAGCAGAGCTGTCCAACTGTTAACACTTATTGAAAACCATTCTTATCCTTGAGATAACAGTGATCTATTTATCATTTTCTAATATATAAAGATCCATGAAAGGGATTATGATTCTGTGAAAATTAGGAGGAAAAAAAAAAGGAGGAAATCCTCAAAGTGATTGGCAAACAGAGAAGGTAAACTAAAAAATTGTTTATAAGTTTCCTCTAAGGGGTGTTCGCTCTTTTCCCTATGAGTGCATTTTGTTGGAGATGTTATTAACTTTAATAAAATGAAAAATTATGAAGACACTGGTGTGTTATATTCCCTATAAACTAAGAAGAAGGATGAAATCTGCCTGCTGTCCTTCCTGAGAACAGATGGCAGCACAGAAAAACATCAAAGTTCAGAGAAGCAAATCAGTTGTACCTGATATAAGGCTGTAGCACTGCTGCTTGAACAGTGTAACACATTTGTGCATTATCAAGACCTTTCTTTATTCATTCTGAAGTGTACCTTACTAAAACCAGTGAGCAGTTTGTACAATTTCACCCGTAGTGTATACCTTCTTTCTTCTGCTGTATTTCCTTGCTTTATTCCCTAACTTATTAATGGTTAGAGGGAAAAAAAATAGCATAACAAATACAGTCACTATTGATGTGCAAAGTTAAGGCAAAAAAAGATAAATCTAGTATGTGGGAATGAAGTAGAGGGAGCTAGTAGAAATTGTTATATTTTAGTAAGTGTACATTCACCTAGCTAGTAATTCAGTCCTGAATTAGTACTTCAGAGTTTTGAAGCAGTTCCTCTGCTTGAGTTAATGTTGAGTTAGTATTTTGGTCTGGATTGATTTTATTTTATTTTATTTTTTTAATTTTAAATTCTGATCAAAAAATGTTCAACCTTAGAAAGATATGAAATTAAGCAAAATACCATATAGAGGGAGATGTGTAAGTACAGGGAGACGTTTCAGTTTGAGTTTTGTTGAAATTCAGTCCCTGAAGTAGATCTACTCCCTAAGAAGTTGCTATTGAGTGTCTGGAAAAGAAAGCAGCATAAAGAAAAGTGTTCCTGACATGCTTTTTTTCTTCTCTTTTTCCATAGCAGGTGTGTGAATGCAGATAAAAATAGCTTATCTTTCAAATAAATGACTTCATAGCTGTGGGGTTTTTTCTTCACTGTAAAAAGCAGTCTATGAGACATTCAAATGCTTACTGCAACTCAGCAAAAAGGAGAAACTATTAGAATATTTATATCTGAAGAGTAACGTGATGTTCCACCCTTAAGGGGAAGGGAGCACCCAAGATTTGTAGATGCTCATGGCAGAAATCAGAGGGTCTGCAAAAGCTTAAAGAGTTTTAAGTAAACAAACTTGGTGAGGAAATTGGTACCTCAATCCCTTATCTCCTATATAAGCAAATGGCAGTTGGTTTTGTGTAAAAGGGTACTGGGGAAGGGAAGAGAGAAAGAGATGCTTTCAGGTTCTTTTATGGTCTTGATCCCCCCCTACAGTCCATGCCCATTTATTGATTTCATTGCTGCACTTGTGCTGGACTGTGCTGTGCTCATCCCAAGAAGTCAGAACAAGAAAAATGCTATTCTACCTCCACATATGGCACCCTTCTTCAGGCATATCCTCTTCTTTCTCACAGCATACCAGCAATCCGTGGCTATTACTAACTCTTCGGCTATCCAGCTATCATTGTTTGAGACATACACATTAGCTCCTTATCTTCTAGGTTTCTGCAAGTAATAAAAGATAACCATCTTGTATAATGTAACAGCTTTAAAATCTCTTTCTACAGCTTTAAAACCCATTCTTGCATGACTCATCTTGGCTGCTTATCCCTGTCTTTGGAAAACAGTTAATTCCCCTCAAACAGGACTCCTTCAGACTCTACCAGTCCTCTCCAGTCTTTCTGCCACTACTTTTAGTTGCATGAGGGCCATTTTTCTCACTTTCCACTCAATTTATGGGCTGTCTTTCACACTAACCCACTCCAATACACACAGTATCACCTCCTAGTGGCCCTTCCAGCCTTCATTATTCTACAAGCCCACAATAAAGGGAAAAATTGAACTCTGTTGTCCTGAAATAAATCTGTTACGAGCAGGATTTTAGAGTGTGAAATGATGACATCAAGTTAATAACTTGCTGTGAGTAGCTCACTACAGTCACTTGAATCTTTTTTTATTTTGAATTGTTTCATGGTGAAGTAGCATCATTCTAGGAGGAATGGGTAGGAAAGTCGGAGTGTTAAAACCAGCGCAAAGAAGCAAATCAAAACAAAGGAAGTTGGAACTGTGAAAAAAAAAAACAAACAAACAAACCACAGTTGGGAGACCTTGATTCATTTTTTTACCCTCAAAATATTTCCCTTCGTGTTAACTGAGAGATAGCAATAAAATAAAATAATAACAGCCGGGAAAGGTGCTTTCTGCATCTCTCTCATCCATGAAGGCTACCTTACATTACGGATTTGAAGGGCCTTTAACAGTGAACTTGATTGGCAGTGACAGTCTGGAGAGCCTGAGATGAATGATGTCCTGAGAGTTACATTATTTTTAAGGGAAGGTTTCTAGAAAACTGACAGTTCTTAATTAAAACTAAATTTCATAAAGCGGGACTATTGTACAGACAGCAGTGTTAAGAGTTTTATCTATTCTTTCTAGTGTTAATAGGCAATCAGTTATGTCTTTATCCCTTTAAGTGATTTTGCCCATAAAGCTTTCACAGACTTTTATATTATTCTAGGACATTATATATCATTTTAATGCCTATTGGACATCATATTTTAATGTGTTAACGTAACTATCTGGGCATCCAGAACTTGGTGCAAATCCTTAATTATTTTGTAGTCTGTAAGTTCATAGTAATGAATTAATAACAGCCTTAATTTGCCTTGCAGAAAAGAGATATCTGGAGCCACAAAAGAAGATACTTTCTCAGGATAGTGAGGTCAGTGGTAGCTCTTGCACCATGCTCCTTCCTGCTATATGTTTTTTAACCAAATCAAAAAGTAGATTTACCTGTTCTTTGTATTTTTGGCATGATAAGAAAACTGCTTGTTTCAATCTGAAATATTTAATTTTCTGTTCCTAACAATATCATTCAAACATTCACATTTTAATTGTCAATTTAACTGCATGATTTTATTAAATGAAAACCAACCAACCAAACAAAAAACAACCAAAACCAAAATGCAAACCCTTGGATAAACAGGCTGTTAAATGACCATTAAAAATATTTCTTACTAAAAAAAATAAAAAATTTCTGAAGTCAAATATTTCCTTTCAGAACCCTTTAATTAAATGTACATTTCAATTTAGTATTAAAATCAAATCTATTCCTTTATTTCAGTGAGATGTTGGAAAATTAATCTATGTCTACTATTTATGGAAAAATTAAAGAAATAGTTATGCTCACTTTCTTGAAAAAAAAAAAGTATAACAAATAAAAGTTTATTTAAATCTTCCACATACTCACTCTTCAGATTGACTTCTATTCTACTAAATTTCAACAGTAACAAAGTAATGGAAATTAAGATTTTAAAATGGTTTCTGATCAGAAAATTTAAGTCATATTATCTGTAGGTTACAACATCCATCAATCTACATGTAAGACACAGATTTATATTGGCTGCTTAGAGGTGGAAAGAGAAGAGAGGAGAATGGGAGAGGTTCTTTCATGTAGAATTTGTCATGTCAGGAAAGAACATATATCCAGTCAAAGCACAGAAATCTTCAAATAGAGAAAAGAATTCAGGCTGGGCTTCTTTTACCTCTGAGGTGAACACAAACTGCTAGACTATCAAGTTATGTAAAACTATTGGAAAATCATTGGTGGAAAGAAAAAAAAAAAAGAAAAAGAAAAAGAAGAAAAAATTCCACAACAATTTCATCGAATCACCGAATCATTTAGGTTGGAAAAGATCTTTAAGGTCATTGAGTCAACCATCTACCCTACACTGCTAAGTCCAGCACTGAATCATGTCCATGGGCAGCCTGTTCCACTGCTTGATAACCCTTTCCATGAAGAAATTTTATCCAAATATCCAGGCTAAACCTTCCTGGCACAACTTGAGACCATTTACTTGTCCCATTGCACACACCTTGGGAGACTGAACCCGGAGTCTGTAACCTCCTTTCAGGGGATCGTTAAAAGCAATTAAGGTCCCCCCGAGACTCCTTTTCTCCAGGCTAAACACCCTCAGCTGCTCCTCATAATACTTGTGTGCCAGATCCTTCACCAGCTTTGTTGTTCTTATTTGGATACACTCCAGCACCTCACATCTTCCTTGTAATTTTATTTCAGTTTTATTGTGCTGTTATAACTATTAAAAAAATCAGAGGAACATGTATGAGAGATTATGTTAATATCCCTTGGTAGAGAGTTTCAAGAAGAGCGACATCTCATCCCTTCTTCATGTAGCAAACATTATGATTTATGAGCCCTCAGACTTTTATTGTTACTTTTTTTCATTTTTAAAGCTCATAATGCCATGCATCCTTGAAAATCAGTCTGAATTTTATTCACTGCATTAGTCCAAAGAGATGTCTTTTCAAACACTTGCTGTGATTTAAACTTAAAAACAAAAAGAACAAATCATTAGAAACAGATTCAGAGTAGAGAGTAAAGATGGGAGAAAGCCAGAATTGAAAGTCTGTGACCTGATATACAGCTGATCACAGTCAGCAGTTTTGAAGCTAGTCATAAAAATATTAATCCAAAAGATTTTTTCCTGTTATTAGGGGACATCAGAAATCAGAAGTCTTCATTTCATCTAGTATTGTTATTTTGAATTCTAATACAGCTCAGCTATGAAAACATCACCTGTTTCTTTTTAAAACTAAAAATGGCCTGGATCTCAGGGTGGGACACTGAGTTGTACAGAAAGTCATGGGCTCAGGCAGGAGGAGAGAGAAAAAAGGTTGAATCCAGCATTTTGACTGAGATTATTAATCAGGTCATGGACCTAAATTCAAATTAGACCTAAGTTCAAATGTCCCAAAGAGTAAGAAAAAAGGGAAGATATTTGGATACAAGTGGGGCCTAAGTGCACAGAGGTGTGAGAAAGAGGTTGCTTCCCATCAGTTTGAATAAAAGATTTGAAATGTATAAGTTCTTCTTTAAGTGTAAAGCATACTGTAAAATATCCTCACTTTATCTGGCCTAGTCTGCACCTTATGGGAGTTCACTTTGCACCATAGACCAGGATCCTCAATCCCATACTTTCTGTGTTTCTGGAAACCTTTTTCACAGATATCACAAGAAATCGTGTGACCAGAGGGAGGCACCTGAGCATGGTGTCCTACAGCACTTCTAGGGCGACATTCACTAATTCTTACTGTTGACAGTAGTTAAATAAACAAATTTTCCCCTGAAACTAATATCTGTACAACAGCTATAGAAAACAAGAATGAACTTTGAAAGTCAATGATTTGTAGACATATTAGTTTAAGTAAGTCAATGAGTATCTCACCAAATGTTATTTCAAATTATTTGCTTCATAAAAATTAACAGCTACTTTTTTTATAATATTAAAAATACAGTCTGGACAGAAAGACAGGACACACTTTTAAATCATTATAGAGTTTTACTTGGTAAATGCTCCTTGAACTACCAATAGATCATCTGGAGGACCACACAAGGTCTGGTGTTTAAAAGATTTGGGAGATCATAATAGAACCAGATTTTTGACTGCTCCAAGCTTTGAAGGTTTCTAGTGGTCCCTGGCAATTAATCCCATCATATTTATCATCATGAACCACAGAACTTTACAGGACTAGATTTAAATTCAATGATTCTTTTTGAGGAAAAGCTTCAGGTGCAGGTAGGGGAATGTGTTATCTTCCTGTATTAAAAATGTAATGTTTCTAGTGAACATTTTAAAGTGCCAAAAAATTAACCTGGCTTAAATGTTTAATTGTATTTAAATGCATTTACACACTGAAATTAGAAGTTTGGCTTTGCAGGGAGGATTTTTCAATGCATGGTGGACTCCAGATTTTCTTAATGTATGCTGGGTTGCTATGTGAATATTTTTGCTATGAGAAAAGGACAATTAGTAGTGTCAGTCCAGGGGAGAATGCTCTTTGCTTAATTCCTAGGTCCAGCAGCTGCTGTTGGTCACACCCAGACAACCTCTGGGGGCAGTCACAGGAGCACAGTCGGCCCGGGGAGCTGGCCCTTCACTCCCTGATGGATGAGCTCACCCAACAGCAAAGTCTGGCTTTTCACCAGCAGCACACAAAACTGGGAACACAGACAAAAGGTTCAGTGTGGACCTTGCAAGACTGAAGCTCACTTCTGTTCTTAAGGCCTAAGGACAGGGAGAGGTTTAACAAAACCTGTCAGCAGATTAGCCCATCTGAAGCATTTGCAGCAACAATACATTTTACCTGCAAAGCTGAGCCAGTTCCTAATTCTTGGGTTCTGTTTACAATTNNAAAAAAAAAAAAAAAAGGTGCAATAGGCAGGACTTGATTTACATTTCTTGTTCTAGGTTATTTACTCACTAATTAATTAATTACAGGTATGCCACATCCTGCCCAGCAGTCCTGAACTAGAAGGGAGACCCGGGGGCAGGCAGGGACATTTGGACCCTCAGGGTCCTGCTACCTGTCTTTCCAAATCTACTTCCTTTCAGGAACGCTTTTCCTCTGTCATACTCCCTTCTTCCCAGGCTCCCCAGCCTTAATCTTCCCAGTCTTAATGGTCTATATACAGAAGCACAGAATGATTTGCTAATGTGGTTCTGTTCTGTCTTATTAGTAATCAGAGAGCTCACTAAACTGCAAGCTGTTCCATTATTGATTCCTCTACTTGTGGATTAGTACTATTTTTTCCTATGCATTACTGATATAAAGACAATACCTTGGCAAAATAATGAAAACTTGTTAAGAAATATCACAAGATTTTAAATTTGCATTACTTACAATATAAAACATGGTATCTGCAATGTCTTTGGGTTTGGTGGTTTGTGGTTGTTTTAATAAGAAGTTCTTACATAATATTGTTAACTTTACTCTCATCTCCATCGAAGGGAAGGAGGGAATTCTTAGTGTTCTAACTTTCTAACACTTGACTTTTTCAAAGAGAAGTTAATTTATTATTTTCTGCAAATGAATTCCATGTTCAGATATGCTGAATTAGTTTTATATTGCAGCTTTTGGAATTTTTTAATTATTTTTTTTGAGACTAGGTCTAATACAATGGCTCTGTTCTCCTCAGTGAGATTAAACAGACCTTACTGTTTTAAATAAAATGTACTTATCCATAATTTAAACAAACTGGATATGAGTTTTATTTAAAAGTGAATCAGTACTAGACACAAATTAAAAATGATTCATCTGTACTTATTCTTCATTTTCACTTCCACTTTATGGAAAAGAAATAGTCAAAATGCACATTACCATTGAAACTCATTTATTATATTTCTGGCTAAAGAAATTTAGAAGTTATTGCATTAAATTGTAAAAAGCACATAAAAATGTTGATCAGTATAATAAAGAAATATTAAAATGCTCATTCTTTTGATAATTTAAACAGGATACACTGCTTAAGCATTGGGGGAAAAAAAGTATTTCTCAGTTGTAATACATGTGTATTTTTCTAAAAACTTCTTGGAAAGCTGTATTTATTTATTTTTTTCTGAAACTGTTCCCCCTTACCACAAACAGTTTTTCTTGTCTTCTTTCCTTCTCTGGAATTTTTTTAAATGATAAGACAATTTAATGTTTACTCATTTTTTATTGATCATCAGACAAAAAACCAAGCAAAGCAAATGCAACAAACAAATAAAACCCCAAGCAAAACAAAATACACGTAAATTTACTTTTTCTTCTTTCTCAGCAAGTCCAGAAAATAATTTCCCTGAATTAAATAAAGGTCTTATCACAAAAATATAAGAATGATGGATTTAAATATGTAGGGCGATGTGTTCTGTTAATACAAAATAGCCTCTGTGACCCTTGTGGAATTCATATAATTTCGTTCCAGCTCAGGATATTCAATGATTCTGAAGGTGGTAGGTTCTGAGTTGTTTATCTAAAGCTGTAGTATACTGGAGATAGCTACCAACCCAGCATATCATTGGCACTTTGTTGAAATCATTTGAGGTGGTTACAGCATTTCAGATGGTGTAACTTTGATTCCTAAGGCCTCTCAAGCACCAAGGCAGAGATCTTGTGTTTCTTTGACTATTTAAATTCCACATGAAGGCAAAAGTTCAGCTTAATATGAAAACTGTAAAAGGAAAACACAAGATTAAGCAACCATGCTCCAAGTATTATTTACCTCAGCTTCAGTAATGACTTTGACACTGTCTTTCATAACATTATTATAGACAAGCTGTCAAAATTATCATCAGACAAGTGCACAGAGCTAGCAAAAACTAGCAGAATAACTGGACACAGATGGTCCAATCTGAAGCCAAACACTTGCAGTGTGTCTCAGAGAGGGATATTGGGGCCAAGCATGTTCAACATTTGCATTAATGAAATATGCGAGTTAGATTCTTCTCAATAGTGTCAGGTGACAAGTCAATGGACACAAATTGAAGCACATGAAACCCATCTGAAGATAAGAAATCAATTTACTTATTTATTTTTAACTCTAAAGGTGACCAACTATTAAATCAGATTGCTCAGAGGGGTTGTGGAGTCTCCATGCTTGAAGATACTCAAAACCCAACTAGACACAGCACTGGACAAGCTGCTTTAGCTGACCTTGCTTAAACAGAGGGATTGGACTAGATTTCCTCAAGACATCCTTTTCAACCTAGGATATCATGTCATTATACATACACGCACACATACACACTGTGCATGTAAGAATATCAAATTTATGTATTCCCAAGAAGTAACATGTCCTTATGTATTATAAACACAGTGCAGGAAGAGGTTTTAAACTGACATCTACTATTTTGAATATGTCAATTCGCAGGAACAGAAAGACTTTGCGTGTAATGTTCCAGCCAAGTGTGGTCCCAGAAGGAGAAGGTGACATACAAATGTAATTTCATATCCACACCCACACAATCTTTTCACAATATGGAACACATTTTGTTTACATCTGTCATAGCTACTGTATGTTAACTTTTTTCGTAGTAAGTAATATGAATCATGGCCTTGAGCTGATTATTGATTGCGGTCAAACTTCCTGTTACTGTTTGCAAACTGAAATTAAACAGGAAAATCTGAGTCCTCTTTAGACGTATATACAAACATATCTATGTACACACTTTCAGGAAGTCTAAATTGCAAATGAGTTTTGAGTGAAGACCACCTCTAATTCAAGACAAATCCACCTACCTCTAAAATGTCTTCTCCGGACTATGAGTATTTTAGTGTTAACACTATCTTCCCTGCTTAGGCACAGCTTTTGCACACATGCATTTGAAAACCTCAAAACTTCCAACAAGGTGTGTAAAACTTTAAGTCTTGGAGCTATGAGCTCACCAAAGGGTTTTACTTTAAAAATATATACAAGGCTGTAACAATATCCACCCTGCGGATTATTCAAAGAGCCTTTGGTCCTTTTAACACCTTAAGAGGGAGCACAAAGGAGAAGTTTCACACATTTTATCAGCGGGTACCTTTACTGATAAACTTTAGGAAATAAGAAACCTTGGCAAACCAAAATAAAGTGTTCCACAAAGTATTGACTTAGCACATGTTAGTCCACACCATTTTGCAACATCCAACCTTTCTGGTCACAAGTTACCCAAAATATTAAGAAAGGAGATTGAGAGAAGAAGAAGGAGCAAAGAAAGAGAGAGAAAAAGAGAAGATCATAGCTACCACCGGAGTCCTGTGGGAGCCCAGCTCCCATGTGGCTAGGTGGCACATGTGTTGCTGTTTTTACTGCTTTGGCCTCCTGTGACTTCTGGCCCACCTGCCACTCTGGGGCTCCAGGGCAGGGTGAGGGGTGGTGCTCCCACTGTGTGAGCCAATATAAGGCTGAGTTAGGGGTTCCAGAGAAGGTGGCGTGGGGTGGTGCCAGGCTGCCTTGGACTGACAGCTGCTCAAGGGCTGCCTGGTGAGGCTGCAGTGGCTCCATGTGGGACAAGACACTATCCCACCTCTGTGAAATTCAACCTGTCCCTCCTCACCTCCCCCTCACCTGAGTTGTTCCAAGCCAATATAATAATCCAGTGTCTCATAGGTACCAACCATTTTCTAGGATTTTGTGTCTTGTTACATTTTCCCATTTTCTGACTGGTATAAACAGTGTTTTTCTTGAGTCCTCTACAATCCAGTTATATTTATAATGACATAGAACCGACATTCAGAGGTCATCTGGGCATAGTTCTAGACAACCTCATCTAGCTGGCCCTGCTTGAACAGGTGGGTTGAACCATATGATCCTCAGAGGTCCCTTCCAGTCTCAACCTTTCTGTGCTTTTCTGACTTTGTGTCTGCTATAGTTAGTAATTTCTTTTCTACAGCCTTTTTACAAACTTTTTCCAGATTCTTCTTGGAATGAAGTGAAGTAAATCACACCATTGAAAAGCAAGCAAATTACACTATTGAGAAGCTGATTTTAGAGGGTGAACTTGATTGTTCACTGATTCTGTGAAGACAAGGGAAATAACATGTGGCTCTTAAAAAAAAAAAGGAATAAAAATATTCACCATTCTGTCTAGAAGAGAAAATGAAAATACAAAGAAAAGAACATGTGGAGGAGTCAATTAGAAGAATGACTTTGTATTCTTTTTTATTTTGTCCAAAGTGGTTAAAGTAGACCTACATGTGACTAAAGAGAGAAAAACTGAGCCAAAAAAAAAAAAGCCATTAGGAAAAATTCCACCTTATGTATCATGTCCAACAGTTACTTCAGCTAACATCTAGCACCTGGCTGTGTGAATGATCACAGGTAAATAAATGCTTCTGTTCAACTCTCTTGAAGTACACAAACTCAAACTGGCTTGAGACCTGAAATACAGTAATTGTAAGGTTTTCTTAATTTATCTTTCATTGTGATGGATTACAGAAGTATTAGTTTTGGACATTGCTTTATTTTTACTTCATATTGTGTCACTCCTACATAAAGAATAGAACCTCCATAATAAATCTCTCTATATTAAATATTCCACTTCAGTCAAGGACTCTCTTAACTTGTCAAAGGAGTCAGCTTTGGGTAACTGGAAAGGGTGAGTGGAACTCAGCTAATAGCACACCACTTATTGGGAGTGGAAGAATGCTGTCAGTTTAATAGGAAATTGAGAAATGAAGAAAATTTTTCCACAGTTCTGAGGCAAGATTTTTTGGTGTAATCGTGACCATGTGTCTTGCATGTCCCACTTTGCCATCGCCAAATATGATCGCCGCACATCGTGAGGCTGCAGTTAATTGAAAGCATTTCCACTGACCCATTCTAAAAGCTGCAAACCCAGAGTGGTAAAGATTTAGGAGCAGGTAGGAGATTCTAAAAAGGAAAAAAAAATACAAAAATCCCAGAGAACAGAATTACAGGTATACTGACAATATCAATGTCTGACTTCTTGTTGCAGGTGACTGCAGATGATGTCCCAAAGTGGCTTTTCCACAGGAAGTCATGTTTCCTGAAAGGGTTGTGGCAGTAGTGATGCACATTCAGTAGGTACATACTTATGTACAATTTTTTCTAGCTTTAACAAACATTAAGTAGAATTAGGGACACACAAGTGAAAGAGAAGACTCCTCAAGTTCATCTTCCAAATAGAGGTAATGATGCAATGAAATGCTTAACATTTTCCCCCCTAGATATGCATGGTAGAGGGCAGTTCCAGAAGTTCCCATCTATACCACTGAAGAGATTTTGGTAATCAAAATAGCATCAACATTTTCCCCATGTGTTATTACCTTTTAACTAGATGATTTTTCCTCCACCCGTCTGTCTAATTCAAGTAATTGTGCAGCAAATTCCATTCTTCTCAGCCTCCACATTTCTAAACTGAACAAGACATATAGTTTTAATTTTTCTTTTTAATATCAATTATTTGTTTTTCTGGTTCCTTTGCTGTCTTGTCTCATGTCACATTACAGCCATATTTCTTCACAGTGTGTAATATATGACTCCATTTCCACTGCTTATGTCCAATGAAATATCTAAATGATGTAGTAAAATCAAAAACTTCAAGCCCTACCTGTGATTTCAGTCCTCAGTATCAACAATGTTTCTCAGTTCTCTTTAATGAATTCACAGGTAGTTTTGGCTATTTTGCTGAACTCATCACTAAAATTCTCAGCTGACCTCATGACCACAACTTGAGGAACTCTAACACACCCTTCCAGTTCAATTCAGCACAACTCACTGATGCTTCTTTTCAACACTTTATTACCTATTTTCAACTTAGGTTAAACACTTCCCCCTTTCCTTTGTCTGTAAAACCCATCAATTCAGTAATTAATATTTGACTAATGCATTTTATAAACACACACTGCTGGCTATCTCATTTCCCACTGATTTCCAAATTGCTAATTATCACTTACTTAGTAATTAACATTGCTTTTCACTTCAAAACTTTTCTATTAGGGAATATCTGAGCTACGATGTGCTAGTGCATTGATTTAACTTTTCCTGAAAATTTATTTTACAAACCACTGGTGGAAGAATAAGTTGTTTCGTATATGCAGCTCATGTTTTTCTCTTTGTTGTACATAGCTGGAGCATTTCCTAATTTTCCACAGACTTAAGGTCTTCTTCTATGAGCCACATGCCATTTTTAACTAATTCTGTCATGTAAGGTATTTGGTCTCACACTTCTGGCACCATCAGATTTTCTACATTTTCATTCCACCATAGATGGTGTCATGGTAGCTGACATGTTCATGAAGTCTTTCCCACATTCTTTGTTTTGGTGTCCATCTTTGCATTCACATTTGGTGTTAACAAATGAAACAAAGGCTTATGTGTTGTCTTGTGTTTTGTTTTATTTATAGAAAGAGTTAAATACTTTGTGCTTGTATTTAGAAAATTTTTCTTAGATGTATTCCTCCAGCATTTCCCATCCTCCCTTTTTTTATTCACTTGTTTAGGAAGTTTTTCTTTTCGATATTATTGTCTTTCTAAATTCAAATTTCATAATCCTCTCTCAAGCACTGACTTCTGAACACCAAAATACTGCTTTGGAAAATTAGGATATGACCTTTTATTTCTCTGAATTCCATGGTCTGGCATAACATTTTGCTACAATAAGCAGTCATATGTATAGATATATAGATGATATATAGATATACAGATATGGAACAGACTGCCCAGGGAGGTGGTGGAGTCACCATCCCTGGAAGTGTTCAAGAAACTATTGGATGTAGCACTCGGTGCTCTGGTCTAGTTGACAAGGTGGTGACTGGTCAAAGGTTGAACTTGACAATCTTAGAAGTTTTTTCCAACCCAAATGATTCCAAGATGATATGAATGTCTGGTCTCAATATTGAAAGAGAGAGAGACAGTCAGTCACAGTGTGGTATAAGCGTGTTTAGTAGCCTTATGTCTATGCAGTTTTGAAATCACCCTCTGTCCATACACATCATTCAGTTTTTTATATGGGGCAACCTAATGCATATCCAGACATGCCCAAACAAATGGGTTTGTGGAAAGGAAGTATTCAAGTTAGTTAGACTATAAAATGCTCATGATGGTTGGTGCTCACAGCATGGGTAGGACAGAATGAGAAGTGGGATTCCATTCAGGTCAACCTTGAGAAAGCACAACCTCTCTCAGTGATGTCTGATTAGAAAATACACATAAACAACACTCCTCACAATTTTTAGTGTTAAGAAGTTGAAGAAGTATTAAGATAAACTGAAGTAGGCAGTACTGCATTGTCAGTGAAGAATTCAGATAACAAAATTAATATTTTAAGAATTCAAGAAATCACCCCCAAACAGTCCTGATTGGAAGAGGTGACTTATAATGTATCACATTGTTAATCAAACTTACCTCTATGCCAAACATGTTAAATTCAATTATTTATTATTTATTATAAATTTCTTATATTTTATTCTTTTTTTTAATATCTTGTACTCAGTATCTAATTAATGTACATTCACAGACATGTTTTTGTCTAACTCAGAATGGTTTTCCTGTCCTTTTCTTTTTTTTTTCTTTTTTCTTTTTTTGTTCAGCATTCATGCTATTAATTCAGTCAAGGATTATAGACAATAAAGGACTATTATGATCTTTCATCTGACCTCACCAGACATAAACTTTTCCCTAGTAATTCCTAAAGTCAAACAACTCTCAGTCACAGCAATCAATTCACAGCATTAACCTTTAATATTTACTGCCCACTGATATTTATAATCAGGGCTCTGAAAAGTATATTGGCAATATATGGTGATTTTTGCAGAAGGAAAACTTCTTACATTTTTTCTGGTTTTGGGGTTTTTTGGTTTTGTTTTTTTTTTTTTTTTCTTTTTTAGGTTTTAGAAAAAGCAGTTTTTTTCAGATAATTATTGACAAAATAAAATGAAAATAAAAAAAGTTCAGGGCAGAATCTTTAGCTAAATGAAGTTCAGTGTGACATTTACAGGAAAGCATCCAAAAATATTTTTAAGCTTCTAATAATTGGAATAACAACTCTAATGTTTCTGTGAGTATTCACATGAAGACAATGCTTCATTTGCTGGTGATCTTTGAAAGAGAACACTGATCTTTGGCAGAAGCTAGGATCTGATTGCTTTAACATGCTCAATTAAGCATTGAATCACCCTGCATTTAAAAAATAAAATAATTGTATCTCATTTTTTCTTAAAACACATTTTATAAAGTAATATGGAAACCAAAGCACTGAGATAATTATATGATGAATGTTTTCTGGCTGTACTTTATGCCCTATAATACCTTAGAGAGACATTCTTATAACCACCACACCTCTGTTTTTGCATTTTGGCTCACAGAAATTGTATGTGTGAAGGCAGGATGTGCTAAACTGTAACACGCTGAACTTAGAAGTTTGTTCAGAGCTGATTTCACCCCTGCTTCTCAGAAAAATGCCCTAAGAGACTTGTCAGGTGAGGGTGCATTAGGACAGATTAAGTCTTTACATGTTTCACTGAGTTCTGCAAGCCAAAATTCCTATAGCTTGTCTTGATTTGGCAGGAAAAATCACAGGCTTTCCATCTGTAAAAATGAGCTTCTATAATCCTTCTGTCAAACTAAAAGCTGTTCAATAAGTATTTGACACTTAGATAATTCTGATTAGTAGTGTGATACTTTATAAGCTGCCTTTTCTTTCAATCATGACTGTTTGGGGGTGAATTCTTTGAGCACACTGGTTCATATATTTATGGGATTGCGCAAGAACCACAAAGTGCAAATAAACAACAGAATCACAGAAATGCTGGAGAAGGTCTAGTTCTGCTTGAATTTCAAGAGGGACTATCACTAGCAATACTAAAGCAGGTCAGCTATGGTTTTGCATAGTTACATCTTGAAAATCTCCAAGACTTGCCAGCCTCCCTCAGTGACTTGTTCCCAGTGAAAAATTACTGATGCCCAGCCTGAATCTTCCAAGCTGCAGTCTGTGGAACTTGTTATAAGCCCTGACAGAATGCAAAAATTTGGTTTCATTAACTTTTTTACAGCCTTCATAGTCATGTATTTAGATGGCCACTTAGTTTCATCTACACCAGACTAAACAAGCACATTTCCTTCAGCTTCACCTTGCAGGTCATGCAGTTGGTGCTCAACATCTTTTAGTTCTACACTGAACCCTTTCCACTGTCTTGGCATTCTTCTGGAATAAGGGAGCCCCAGACAAGTCATCATATACCAGCTGCAGGCTTGTTATGACTAATAGAAATAATTTCACTCAATCTGTTTGCCACATCTTTTAATGTAGTCCAGCATGCAATTCACATAATTTGTGATTTGTTTCTTCTTTTGACATTTGTGCATCTACCTGGCCTTCACACACCACTTTAGTCCTTTCAAGTAGGGTTGTTACATTCCCATGTCCTGATGTGTGGTGTTATTCTGTCCCAGGTGTGGAGCTTTGCAATCCTTCATGTTGAACTTCACGAGGTTTGATTCAGTCCTTAAAGTCCATGTGGATTCAAACACCTATTACCCCAATTTGGCATCACAGAAACTTTCATTGAGGGTACAGTCCAAATTATCATCCAGGATATTGATGAAGGTGCTCAAGAATATGTCTTTCAGTAGCATTTCAGGGGTACACACATCAGTACTTGTCACCACTGACATGTCTTGGAGTAAGAGCTGTTTGTAACCAGAAGAGCATTTAACTCGTGTTTAATGTTTTGTCAGTGTTTCTATCTACAAATACGGATCATGAAATCATGTTCCAAAAGGTTTCATAAATAGAAGGCAAGCTGAGAGAATAGTTTTCTGGAGTTTGTGTCCACTCCAAAATGACAAATTTTAATACTGATTGTGATTTTGAAGAATAAATGGATTGTTGAACATTTGAGCAGCACTGTTTGACCAGCAGCACTTTCTGGGGACCCAGAGAAGAGAGAAAGTCTTTGCAGTTCTGTGGAAGAAAAATTTTGTGCTACATGAACCAGTCTAATGGAAGGAGAAGGTCATTCCATACTCAAGTATTTGGAGTGTTCCTGGAAAAGACATGATGTTGATTCTGTTCCTCCATTCCTGGTGCGAATAAGATAAAAGACTCTAAGCAAATTTCTCCATCAAATGGCAACACCCTTCCTCCAAACCAAAAACCTCAGCAGGTATTCTGTAAAAATAAATCTGTGGTTAAATTATATTTAAGGATATTTTATGTGAGATCATCATGGGTAGGCTTCACGAACTAAGATTTGGGAAGGGCTCTCCCCACGCTTGCTACAAGCGCGCTGGTGGCTAAAAAGGCCAATGCAATATAGGCAAGTCCAGTCGCAAAAGGCACAGCAGAAAGTCTCCATGGGCGGTGTTGGTGAGGCACGGTTCTTTCTACGTTGTCTTTTTTCTTTGAGACTGATCCTGCATGTGCTCTGAAAGGAAGCAGCAGCATTTTATGTGAGATAACCAACTAATAAATAACAAATGAAACATCAGGAAAATTAATTTTTTTCAAGTAAATGTGATACACTGAACTCATCAAGCTTGGTCAGTGTCAGGTATGTCACACAGCAGTGCCAATAGATCCAGGCAAAGCTTCTGTTCCTAAAGATCTCCTTTTCTAGATCCAGCAACTTCTCCCAAGCCGTGTGCCTTTATCACAAAGCTAGGTGTGGAGAAGAAGCTTAATAGACTATTTCTTAATGAATAGCAGCAAATAATATTCTGGGCACAACATTTAGGTCCTGACAGAGAAATGGAATTTCTGTCTCTCTAGAAATAGGTTTCAGTGGCAGTTTTGACTCACTAAAGGCTAGCAATTATGTGCTTTAATCTTTTAATATGAAACCTTTAAATACATATTGTGTTTCAACAGACATTTTAAAGCACCTTTAATCCTATGTCTCTTCCTGTTAACCCAATACCAAAAATCCTCTTTCCTTTTCACAGGATGGAGCACAGAGTGAACTTGTTTGAGCCTTCCCTATTCCTATTGTTTCCAGCTCCAAAAAGCCTTATGATTTAGAGTGTATTTCATAGTTCAAACTGTTATAATGATAGACAGATGGAGATCTTCTAAAGGAGAAATAGCCAGAGGAGTAAGAAAAATTATAGGCTACATACAATCCCAGCTTTGTTCTGGAATAAAACAACCTCACCCACATGAGGTATTAGGCTCTAGCAGACTGCCTGCACTTCATGTGTGTGCATACATATGTCACTTCTTAAAAAACAGGTCACAAGAAAAATAAGATATCATATTTAACACATTAACACCACATGCCATTTCAGGCAGTGAGATAAGATAGCGTGGTGAGTAGGCCTAACTGTTGGTATTTAAGCTATTAATCATAACTTCTCCTTTCTAGCAGCATGGGGGGGAAAGTCGGCATAGTTAACATATTTCTCATGCATATGCTAGCCTGTACTTCAGCACTGTAAACGAGCTGTCTTTCCAATACCTTGATTTGATCCACTGTGTCTTTTAATTTCTTTGTGGATTACAGTAATCAATGGCAGCTGCAAATGGAAACATAATTTTCATTATTTCAGATCAAATTCAAAGCAAACTTTATGCCAGGGAATAAATTAAATCTCTTGTCCTTCAGATTATGTTCTAAACATAATACATCAATCATACCCTCTATGTATTGTGGGTCTCTTCTCCATTATGTTCCTGGGTGACCTTTCACTGCGTTCAAAGGATAATATAACAAAGTAGTGTTACAGAGGTCATTTTACATACCTCTTTTGTTTTATATTCTTACAATCCATTGCAATGAAAACATATTACAAATCTAAATCAAACAGATCTAGATTATATATGTTCAACACATCAACCACTGGTTGGGCTGATTAGGCAGCAGAAGTTTAAGCACACAAATTACAACTTGTATAAAACACTAATATCAGTTACAGTAAATTTTCAATATTCGGAGTTCCTAGATTCATGTGGAGGTGCATTGACTCTATGGCTTGATTTTGGTCTGAACATCTTGTTGCAGAGTAGTCAGAATATTCAACATAACCACTGCCTACTTTTCCATTTACCAGATCAATTGTTCCTACAACTTATTTTGCTCATATCCAGATTTTCCTGCTAAGAGTTTTGTTTCAGTACTCTATTTTTTTTTTTTTAAATAGGTGAGGAAAAAGTGAATTAAAATTAATCAAGCAAATAAATAAATATTCTAGTGGATAATGAGAAAGGCTGAAGCATGTGTCCACTAAAAATGTGAGGCTATATTTTTTTTTTTTTTCTTCTGAGAGATGACACTCAATCTAGGAAATGTAACCCTTAACACACATGCAGAAATTGAAGTCAGAAAGCATTGTGCTGTGTTTTCACCCTTTTTTATCAATAAAGCCAAAATGCCCCCAGGATTGGGGACAGGATGTCGCTGACGTATGCCTTTAAGATCCAGAGAAACCTTCAATTTACTAGTTTGTTTTCCTTTATTGCAGGGAAGCCAATAGCTATTTTCTCATAAACAAACAAATTTCTGTTGTGTGGACCACAATAAAACCAATCAGTTTCATGTTTTCAAAAATACTGAATTTTGTTGTTCTCCCCAAATCACGCAAGTAATCTCAGAATGGAATTATCCCAAAGAATGGCACCTTATTGTATTTCAAAGTAATTAATTTGTATTAATTCCTTGAGTTTGCACTATTAATACTTTTCTTGCTTGTGCAAAGTACACAGTGTTACTTGCTATAGTCAGGAAGTCTCAAAATGTAAATTGATGGGCTACACTTGAAAACACTTATAACCACATACCATTTCATTTTCTTTATCATAGAGAAGCAGCTTATAGGCTGGAAATGCTTGCTAGCTTTCATTTCTTCCTCATGCAAGAATGTTGTATACCAAGGCAGCTGTAATCAGGTCTTTCTTAACTCAGATTCATTTCCTATTGTCAGATTTTCTCCTAAGCAACTTTAAAAAGCAAGTAAGAACATGACTTAGTGCCACAGGACACAGTTTGCTGTCAAGGAATTTGAAATTCAGTGTGGACTCATAATTTCTTTATTTTTAACTCATTACCTTTTATTACAGCAAGTAATAAATTTCACCAAGGACAGTTTGATTTTTTCTTTGTTTTGTGTTTTTTGTGTTTGTTTTGTTTTGTTTTGTTTTTTTGTTGTGGTGGTGGTGGTTTTTTTTGTGGTTTTGGTTTTTTGTTTTGTTTGTTTGTTTGTTTTGTTTTGTTTTGTTTTGTTTTTAGAAGAAGGGCTACTGAGCCCATTCAAGATCCTGATGGTAGCAGGAGTAATTTTCACAATTAACTTATCACTTCTAGTGATTTATTTTTGTTCCACAACTATGTTGCTTTTTTTTCCCTTTTATTCCTACAAGTTGCAGGGAAATTTCAGATATATTGATTTTAGACTTATTTGAATAAACCCATATACCCCAACCCTTAATGTGTTCTTCCTTGTGAACTTTGTGACTGATATGAACTCATTCCAGTCAATAGGAAAACTTCAGCACTGCAAGGTTAGAGCCATAACTATCACATTTATTCAGGAGCCTATGTACTGTTAAGAGCATTTATTGTAAAGTCAAAGTATATAAAATGTGGAAGTCAATAATCTCTTAAAATTGCTCACAAAAATCAGTGTTTAAGTAAGACAACACCTTTAGAGCAACTTAAATCACTGTAAGATGTATATCAAATACTGTGGGCAATAACAATTTTTAAAGTTCGATGAAGCAATTATTGCTGCCTTTAAAAGCAATTCCCTAATGGAAAGTTTTAGAAAAGCCATTCTCCCACAAAAGTCCATAGGGCCTAATTTAACTGTTGTTGCTTTAAAGAAAATTACCAAGCTGCTGACAAAGCAGGATTGTATTGTTAATCAAGACTGGTTGTGTTCTGTCAGTTATATATATATGCAATTACGCATTTCTATGCTGCAAACAAAATTATTTGTGATACTACAGGAAGTATGAAAGAACTGTGTTTTGAGGGTTTTGTTTGTTTGTTTGTTTATTTCCTTTAACAAACATATTTGTGATTTAGCAATTACATTTCTGCTTATCTTTAGGGCTTTTTCTTCAGTAAAAAAATCTTCACACAGGATATGGTAACTTTTAGTAACGCAAACGAATGGAGATTTGTGTGTATGTGTGTATGTTCTTTATCCAAATGGCAGGTAAGTAAGCTACTCTCTGACACATAGTAAAATTGGGATAAAGTGGTAGGAAGGAAAAGTAGTATGTTAAGTCAGTGTCTAAAATAAGAAAATTTTATGATGATTGTGTGAAAATAAAACTTATGACAATACTGGCATCCCCATTTTTATCATGAAACCATTCCTCCAAAGTTGAAGACTTTAACTGAAGTACCTACGATAAAACCTGGTTTTCCTCATCTTCTTTGTTTTCATACACACCAGTCCTTTTTTATGCCTCACACAGTGAATAATTTGTGCATTTAAACCAGAAGTTAAGACAGGATAACTGGAAACTATTCAGCTGTTGAAAATAACAACAAGCGCAATTATTTTGAAAGTATCCCTACACTGTACTTAGTTTCTTGCTGTACATAAGTATATGGGTATCTCACTTTGTGAAGCGACACAATTGCATTTGTCTCATAGGAGCTGGTAACAGTACTCATTAAAAACTTAAAGGCTTCCATGATGCACCTGGTTCAGTATAAGTTATTTAAACATCAAAGTTTTCTTTCTGTTCTCTTTTCATTTGAGAGGTTATAAACATTTCAGCTGTTTCTTGTATTTTTTTTTTTTTCTTATTTACAGCTTGCAATTTTTAAAGAGGAGGAAAAGAAAGAGGACGTTCTGTATCAAAACCTGCTTTAGAGATTATATGTATCACCTTCTATGTTTAAGGACTGGTTAGACTGAAGCCTAATCTGCAGCATGAGGCAATGAAGTGACTCCAAAAGTATTCCAGAACTCTGATTTGGTGATTCCAGGATTTGTCAATGATCAGTATTGGTCTGGTCTGATAAACAGTTCACAGGAAATTAAAGCTATTCTGAATTGCAACAGCCACATGAGTTCCCAGCTGGCTTTCCAGAAGTCAGGGACTAGCAGTAAAAACCCATCAATATCCTATGTCTCAGCAGTGTTACACTCAAGATCTTGTTATGGTTGAAAAGGGACCTTCTATATGAAGCCTAGAATTTATTGCTAGTCACACTGAAAGCTCTAACAGTCTAACAAAAATGAAACAAATACTGTATTGTTATTAGTCCAGATACATTGCTGTTAATATAACCTAAATAAAGAGCAAATCTTGTTAACAATGCAATATTTAAAAAGTTGTTATTTTGGTAAACCTTCTACCACCAACTTTTCATTAGGCTTACCTTTCCACTGCTCTCTGCACTCAAAGGTCAACAGTTCAACCAGGGGGGAATTATGAGGATTCATGAGCTTCCTGAAAGCTTTGCTGGAAGACAATGATGCTAATGATGTGGGTTAATTTCTCTTTTACAGAAGGAGCACAATGTTTGTGATTCCTTCCGGTCCTTTTGCTGCCATTTCAATGTTTTACACTCTGCTCTTTCACCACTTTGCATATGCTGGATACTTATTCCTTGTTCCTTTTTTCTCCCCTCAAAATCCAGCTTTGTCCAACTCTTAAGTTTTTATTTGTTTTGTTTTTGTTTTTGTTTTTTTTTTTTTTGGGGGGGGGGTTGTTGTTGTTGTTTTGTTTTTTTGTTAACTGATAACTGGTGAGTTATTGACAGCCTTGATACCACCGGAATCACACTGTACCCAAACCTTCAAGGCTTCTGCTGTCATCCCAGCTCTGTTCTTTAAGCTTCATCATAGCTACACTGCAGAAGTTTACTTTTGTATAACATAACAACAGGCATTGGGCCAGATAACTATGAAGTGCTAAACAAACTAAAATTAAGTAACAGCCACCTGGTCATTAATCAGTTGCTGTTAAAGCCAAACAAGACAGAGCAAAGCAAGCCAAGTCCAAACAAAGCACATCTGATGGCCCCAGGCCTGTGGTCTGCCTCAGCTTAATGTAGAGCCAGTGGTCTGCTATAATGGCAATTCAGTACTTTTCAGCTAACAAGATTACAGCAGACAGCAGAATATATACTGACTATATCACACAGGAATTGTCTTCTGGCATCAGCATCACAAATGACATTTAATGTGCCTTTAAATCTGAGCAATAAACTGTATCACTGGTGCAGAAGTCCTGGCCTGTAACACTGAGCAACTGTATAGCAATGCACATTGTCAAATATTGTATATCTATATGCCTAAAAATTGCAGTGTCAGTCATCAAAGATCCTTATTATGTTAACATTATTTTTTGTTTCTTTTTTCTTTGCCACAAATCATAGAAATGAAACATAGAAACAAAACATGGAAAGTAAAATGAAAATTAGTATTAAAAAATGCAAGCAAAATTATATGTATGTGGTTTTGTTTTGTTTTGGGTTTTTTTAATGAATTTCTGGTGAAAAGATTTGCAAGTCACCATGTTCATATCCATAAAATCTAAAATTCCTCATTAATATAAGAATTTTTTCTACTTACTATACTATCATGAACTTTTGCAGTTTGTGTCTTTGCAGACACACAAACTCTGCTCCATTTCAACCTTAAAGATAGACTAGAAAACAAAATTGTTTCCTGAAATACTATTTCAACTCTGAACATTATGTAAGATTTTAGGTGACTGAAAATCTCTATGCATTTAAACGCAGCTACATGTTGAAAATACCTCTTTATGTAGAATAATAATTCTTTTTGAAAAGACTATGCAATAACTAGCTCAGTGTAACAGTTCAGAGCTATATTTAAGGTGGCCTCTTAAAGACAGGAAATCGCAGCTTCCTCTTGGGTAGGATCCTGGTGATGTGAATATCCAGAATCACAGTCCATGATGCAGTTACTTCTAGCCTAGTTACTTCTTGCCTTCTCTAAAAGCATCTGGAGAATACTATCTCATCTTCCCACTGGACTCTGAAATCAGATGCAGGAAAACAGACTCAGAGACTCATTAAATTAGATTCCTATTACAGCACTGGAAGTTGTTGCTCTAAATAGAAGTGGTCAGTTTTTCAGCTGCTAGAACTGCAGATAATCTTACTGCAGAGTATATTCATTATATTCATGCACTAAGGATCCTATCTATGGGTTTTCTTGTCCCAAAGGTGTTTTAACTGTTTGGGGTTTTTACAAGGAAAAAGATTCAATGATGCTTAATTTGGTTGGGCAGCTGTTGAGTTAATCACAGTGGATGGATGAAAATGCTACAATATCCATTCCAAAACTTCTATCTTCCATAGGTGACAAAATATGGAAGAGATGCTCATCTCAGTAGTCACGTTGGTGGAGCTACTTCCAACTTCTTTGCTGTTCTAATATTTATGAATGTCCTCCTATAATTTATGAGAGTCCAGGTGAAGTAGGTGAAGGGCCAGCAATGGCACAAATTTAGGAGAAAAAATACAGCTGAGAGGTCCAAAATTATGTCAAAGGCTACATACAGCTGAAAGTGATCACATATAAACCTGCACTTTTACATGTATGTACATGTCTACACAAGATACCTTGTTTGACTGATGAAAGGGAATGATTAGTTTGGTCTTGAAACTGTCTCGATGTGAACTATGATGACAAGCTTCAGTTACACATAGAATAAAAAGCTGGTTTTATTTTAAGTCAGAGTTAGTTATCTAAAGACTTAAAAAAAGAACTTAAGCATTTCTTATATGTTCAAACACTTATGTGTCCTTTTGTTCTCTGTTATATATATAGAGTTACACACAAAATCATACCAGGAACAAAAGAAATACAATATTCGCACTCTTCCTCTATCCCAGTATGCTCACTTAAAGTAGGACAAAGGCATGCGAGAGTATAACAGAGGACATAGGTATGACAATTCTCCCCTGCACTCTCCAGTAAGTGTTGGGGACCTGCTGTGCAAGAAGTGATGACTCTGAGCTTTCAAGGGATTTCTCTTCCATGAACTTATGCAAACTTGCCTTGAAGTTGTATAAGGTTTTGCCATTCAGAGTTCTGCAGCAAATACAGTACTTAAATTTGTATCATATGGATAAATATCCATGTGGATGAATATTTCTCTACTATATTTTGAACCTAAGAATCCCATGCCCCACCTAGTTTAATCTGAGAACATTTGGTCCTTGAAGTGAATGGATGTTTCCAGTTCAGCATTTGTTCCATCCATAGTTTCACTGACTTCTGTCACCTCCAACATACTTCCTTCAGCCATCCCTTTGTAAGGATAAGGGGTTGTTTTACATATTCTGCTTTTCATTTTGTTTTTGAACAGGCTTTTGATACGTGTCTGTACCATCCTTCTCATCCAGAAATTGTTCTCTGCTTCTTGTATTTTTCCTAGTTTTACTGCATCTTTCTTTTCCACACAGTGTTAAAGGTGATGCATACAGGATCTTTGGAGACGTATTAAGAAATGTTCTTTGTTTTGATTTTCATCTGTTAACCGCAGGATCTCTCCTATCTGTTCTAATTCATTATCTCATTTCAACATCCTAACAGGTAGATCAGAGCTACTCTCAATACAAATAAAGGTGGGACTGGTTTTCTATGCACGTTTACTAACATTCTTTGCCCAGGTACTGAGAGCAAGATTTTCTGCAAAACTTTACAGTCAGCTTTCACATTAAATGCCCCAAACATAGGTCAACTTGCCATTTGTCCTCCATTCCAAATCAGTTATCGACATCAGCTTTTTTCACAGTTCTCTGAAGGATTTCATTGGTATCTCCTAGTATTGTAAAAAGTGACCACTAGTTTTCCATCTTCTAGCCAGTTCATTAGCAATATAAAGAATTTGTGTCCTCTCCCATTGACAAGAATTAGGGCTCCAAAGTAAGGAAATACTAAATTAGGTAATTCCAGTATTTGCATTTCCCATGCAAGCTCAATATGACAATGTCCTACATGTAATTCCGTATTTAAGTATTCCAATGTTGCCATATCTTAGTCACAGCACTGAATCAATATCATTACAAAGTCAGTCAGAGCTCTGTACTGATGTTGCATCCTAACATTCCCACAGATGCTGAAGAGTATTGAATTAACAAAGTTTAAATTTGTTGAAACAAAGTCTCATTGAACTTTGAGAACCTCTTGTCTGCATTTGCCTTGAATAAATCAATGTTAGAATCCTGCTTCAGTGAGATTTGTCTTGGATGTCACTAGCCATGGTCTTTATATTTTTTTCTATGTGTTCATCCCTATTTTCTGAAGTGAAATTTACAGAAGCACTTGGTGTGTTCCGAACCGTGATAGTGCTCTATCATGGTATATACTTAAAAAACCAGCTACTACATGTGTCAAATTAATAGATCAGTTTGATTTGCTGTGTGCATCAGCTTCAAGCTTTATGACCTCCTCCCATTTCTCACAGCCACCAAACTCACTAAGGATGTGAAGATTAGTAAACAAATGCAAAGGACTTAGATGACATAGTGAGGAATGTCATGACAAAGCACATACTGATTTTAATAATATATTGCAACTCCTACATTTTGGCCAGCAAACACAACTTGGGCTACATGGTAAACACTGCACACTGTATACACAAAGTTGATTAGCTGCTCATAAGTGAGCACTCCCCATTCTCTGCATGGAATAAATAACAGAAGATTTTGTAATTAAAGGCTACATGGTAATGAATACATAAAGAACACCAGAACAAAATAGCAACAGCAATTTAATTACATCCTTTACTAATCTGAATGCAGAATTACAATATAGCCTTAACTTCAAAAAAAAAAACAAATTATGTTCACTAATTTTCTTGATTAATTAAAAATAAATATGAATATTTTTTCAGAGAATTGTCTGAAGTCAGCAAACACCAAACAGCCCAAGTTTGCTGGTCCTAAATCATGTAAGTAAATTTCCTTGACAGTAGTTCCATTCAGTTATTCACACTATTTCAAACTGGAGATTTTTCACCAAAATGATTTTGTCAGAAAATATCAGTTACTTAAACCTGACCCTTTCCAAGGAATCATAATGAAGACAATATTTTATTTTTCTCAGGAAAGTTTTCCATGATACAAGAGCTCATGTCTATCAAAGCAAGTACCAAAGTAAGATAAGAAAGGAGGATGTGAAAGGGAAGTTGAGGAGAAGGGATTGCCAATGCTCTATTGGTTAAATGAGTAAGGACTTACAAGGAAAATTATCTGGCAGATTTCAAACCAATCACCATTTGAGTATAATTTGGGACTTTTATTGGATGAGTTTACTGTAGTTTGTGTTGCTGGTCTTGTCCCATTTTTAGTGAAGAATTTCATATTCCAAGAGATGGAGGGAGAGAGAAGAATATTTATATCTCTAGACGTAGACATGCGATTAGGGCATTTATCTGGACCATGGGAAATTAGATTCAGGACTGAACAGAAAGTGCTGATTCAACACCATTCAAAAGTTTGTTTTCTCTTCATTGTTCAATGATGGAATAAAGTTTAGTGCTCTCTAATCTGTTACCTGGTGAACAGCTAATTCATCTGTCTATGTGCCACATATTCAAGTCTCTCACATACATCATGTAGAGCAGAGATACAAGCATTTCACTGCCAGTGATACCCGTAATTCCTGCACCTTTTTTTAGGGTTGAGACTTAGCTTGTATTTTGAAAAGGTGTGTATGTTAGTTTCTTAACCATGAATAATATTTTTTTAACATTTAAATTTCACATAATTTGACTTAATATTGTAATTTGGCAGGTGATATTTATGAGTACTTGAAGAAGAAAGAAAGCTATTGGTAAGAGAAATTATGTGTTGTGCTTTCTCTTTCTAACAGGGAGAAAACAGAAAATTATTTTTGATCCATTGTTATTCTAAATAAGCCTATCCATAGAGGCTCTAAAGTAGCTTGTTCAGATAGTGGTTGAAATCAGTAATGAAAGCTTAGACTCTAGTGCAGGAATCTTAAATCCACCAGTGGTTTCAGATATGCTCAATGGCAATTAGTCTGTATTGAAGTTCATGCTAACATAGTTTCACTAGTATTATTACCACCAAAAAAATAATTGGTATCTTTCAGCTACTGTTAGGACATGATCTGAAATAAATATATGGATTTTTAGAGAAAAACTGTGAGAAAAAATAAGGAATGGATAAAATAAACTAACCTTTAAGGAGAGGAAAGATAGGACAGCAAAAATGGAAAGGACATGTCAAAGAAAAGGAGATGAAATGAAGAGAAGATGCTTTGTAAATTATGTAGAGCTGAAGACAAGAACAATGTGAAATGTACCTATAGAGGATCAGAAAATACCCTTCCTTGTGTTGATTCAGATAACAGGGAGACAGGTCAGTAAAACTGGGGAAGAGGACATGAAAATAGTAGAAACAGAGTCTGTGAAAAGTAGGTTTCAATAGTAAAGGACAAAATGTTTCAGACAGGAATAAATCTGTCAGAACTCAGGATGAGTTAGGGAAGAGAAGGTCTGAAGTTAATCCTAAAGCTCAATAGTTTGTGTGAGAGAGAATTGTAATTACTGGAATTAACAAAGAAATAAAAATGGGAAGTGATACAAAATGTCCCATCATTCATAGCCAGCACTAGAGATTCGCCTGTACTTCACTGAATTTCCATATTGCTTAGTGAATTAAAACTACCTCTGTTTTTCTGCCATACACAGACTGAAGAAGCAGAAAGGGGGAAGAACTGTACGCACATCGACTTTGAACATTAGCATATCCCAGTTACAGGCGGGAAGACAAATGAATACTTAAGGTCAGGCTTCAGGGAGAATAATTATGTTTGTGTACAGAATCAAAGGCAAATGAAAATGAGAATATGAAATTGAAAACAACACTTGAGTAGCAACAAAATCTAAACAGGTTAAATATTCTCGAAATGGGAAGCCAGAATAAACTCATTCTGGAGTCATAACACAACTGGCATGTGAAATCACAGATCCAGTACCAAAGACTGTTTAATGAAAGAGTGATATAGAAATTATAATGTCTAGGGGGAATAGTGAAAGAGAAAAAAAGACCAGTGTAGATACATTTCTAAATTGCATGCAGATATTAGAACAAGCTGTGGATGAAGGGAATAATTAAATACGTAAGACAATAATAAATGAAGTAGACTTAAACATGTGTTTCCCAAACACAAATCTTCTTAAAGATCTTTGAAAAGGTAACTTCCTTGATAAGGAAACTCATTTCCAAGCCAAAAGAAATGTTGCAGCTTTTTTTCCATCTACTTTGGTAAGGGATTTGAATCAACGGCACAAAGGAAATTCCTTCTAAAACTGAAGGAGATAGGAATTAGCAGAGAAACTGAGTGTTCAACAAAGGGATGGCTGAATAAAGACAGTGATTGAGGAAGATAGTATCTGGCAGGAGAAAGGCTTTTAAGGAAATTTCTCAGTTTAAAGTCTTTAGAAAAATCTGATTTGAATTTCTTATGGAAATATTCAAATCTGAATAAGAGCATGTAAACCAGTAGATACTGGGAATCAACATAATTATAGAGGAAGAATAGAATGACTATCCAATACCTGAATAACTGTGATGACAAAAAAATCTCTGTGGACAGATTTCTGTTCAAGAAAATTAATTCAAACTGGAGGAGGTGCCAAGAATGGCTACTCAGCAATCAGGGAATAAAGAGAAATTGTGATATATGATGAGACTAGAGGAGTTGAGATGCTTAACAACTTAAAAAGAGAATAAAGAAAATATTTTCTACTCATAAATATATATAAGAAATTAAGGTAGGAGAACTGTTATTTAAGACAAAACACACAGTAGCACACATAAAAGGACATAATAAGAACAAAATTATATAATCATTAAAAGGTCTTTTGATTTTTGGGCACATTTCTGTGGTTAAAAAATCCTATTATTAACATGTACTAAAAGCACACAGAAACAGAGGGGTTGCTGTTCCCTGCCTTAACAAGGCACCAAATTTGACTGGAGGAAGACCAGACAGTCTTTCAGGTTATATCTTATATGCCTGTCCTGTTTGATGTGTGGTCAACATCAGTCTTGCAGCTACATTTCAAAATTATCTACTATTAAAGGGTATTAATGAAGAAAAAAGATTACATTTGGTAGCATTTAAGAAGGTACAGAATTTAACTTCTTTATGTGGCATTGTGTCGTTTTGATTTACAGCAGATCCCTGATTTCATTGTACTGGTGCCAGCACTGGATTATTAGGAAGACTTTTTTGATTTTGAAATGCCAAAATCTGACTTACCATACCAAAGCTGTACGTGGCCTCTTCTGGTCTAAATGACATGACAGGACAAAATAAAAGTGTTTATTAGCATACCTTCCCTCTTCCTCACCCATGAACACAAAAGGACTTTGTTCCAAGCTACCTGAGCTCCTGGTTTGTACTCCCAAACTTTCATTGATGTCATTTATAATACCAAGACTGTTGCCTTCAGCACATTCAGGTTACAAATATCTTTTTTTTTTATTGGCAAACCCATAACTACCACAGAAAAGAGCATATATATCTACCTTAGTTCTTAGCCCTCTTTAAAGGACAATTTCTTTTCAATTGATCAATAAGCCATGTACTCTTCACAGAGTGTTTTAGAAATTTGAATTAAGTGCTTAAATGGCTAAAATTAATATTATATAGTTTTTTTCTGTCCCTTCTCTCTAAAAGCTGGTCCTAGTAAGTATGACATCCGTCAATTTATTTTCAGACATTAAAACTGCAAAGTCTGGATAAAGCCATGATTACAAAATAAGAATTATTCCCAGAATGTTCTGAAATGTTTCTGATATGACATGGGTATCATTGTTCATTAGGTCTTTTCATTATATGTTGTTGCTCAAAATTGTTAAAATATACAGTTGTGTTTGCACAAAATGTTTATTTCGGTGATGACACTATTTGATGAAACATGCCTTTTCCTCTTTCCATACAGTAGAATGTTTTATGATCTAATGCATTTCAGCTAGAGGTAAATTCATTTTATTAATTCCTGGAAGGCATACTGCTCCCATATGACTTTTTTATTTAACTTTGCAACAAAAACCCTGTGGTACTCCGCGACTAATTTATAACTTTTAAAATATACATTTTTGACAGGTTTTAAGTAGTTTGCCAAACCGTTCTGTGACATCCTTGGCTATAAAAGAGAGTTTTCCACATATCAGGCTAAACAGATGAATAGAAAAAGGAATTATGCTGACCTCAGATTTGATGACTTGAATGTGAGCAGCATTCGTTGTTTGTAGCTCATTCTTTCTTGTCTTCAATCTGCAGTGTCCAGCCACCAGAGTGGTCACTTAAGAAAGTAAAAGTCACACCTGGCACCTGTCTTCCGAGGTCAACATGAATTGTTTTCAAGCCCTTCAGGATTAAATTGTCTTCCACTGAATATGCTTACATTTAAAAATCCATTTTACCAATTTTTTTTCTTTTTATTTTTTCAATAATATTTAGTATATAGAACCCAGAATATGCACGTATGTCACCATAACATTCATCAACGAATTTTTGAAGTGACCCAAAAAAAAAAGGTCACTTCCTTTTCTATTAAAAAAAAATAAGCAAACAAAGGGAAGAAATCCTTTTATCTACAGAGACTTTGTGCCAATATCCTCATAAAATGTAAGTGTAAATACATTGATATTTAATGATTTTAAGCACTTACTAAGAAGACACACGGAGACAATCCTAGATGAAGAACTGAGATACCTCAGTTCTACTCCCACCTTTCCTTCTTCCTCACTGTGGTCATCTTCAATATATGTGCTTGTGTGAGTCAAACACAGCTACGAGCTATATTCCTGCCTATTTACTCACCTTCTTTCTCAAAGGACACCCTGCCTCTGAGGATGCTTTGAACTTGAGCAGCCTCATCTGGTAGGTAAAATTCACGCTGACACTGAAGTGCTCATACGAGTACTACAATATGAATTCAGCTACCTGAATTTGATATTAAAATAGTTTCCATGTAACCTCATTCATGAATACATTTTTCCTGCTTGTCACTCTCATTGAACTTAATTAAGAAACAGGCAGGTTATCCAAGCTATTTGCTCCCAGGGAGGACAAGATGATTATATGTCAGAGGCAAAAATACATCAAATAATCTTTGCATCTCTTTTTGTAGACTTCTACAGAATATTCAAGTATTTTTCCTTTCAGACTTGAGTTCAAGTTGTATTTTGATTCTTACAATAACCAAACCCTTTGTTCTATGTCTGGTCTTGAGGGTTTTTTTCAGATATACTGATTTCTTTTGTCCCTTCAATGTTAAAAGAATAAAGAGAAGTAAGATACAGGAAAGCCATGAATACTAATGTGTTTGAATCAGTCTGGAATGATTAAAATCAGGAGGAGTTTCTTCATACTGTTTTAACCTGACCAAATGTAAAAATAATCACGAACATAATAATGATTTCAAAATGCCTGAAGATAATATTCCATCCATAGTGATTGGCATGGACCTTACACTAATGAGCATTGCATCATTTATCCTCTATGCCATGAGGGCCATTTTGCACTTTCCAGGATGGCAAAGTGATATATTTCACTTGTTCTTAATCCTGATGAAGATATAACCATAAATAATAGGTAGATGTCAGGATAAGGCACTACATGTAATAATCTTAATTAATTTTACAATCTACATAATTGCTTTAGTCTTAGAAACAAAGGCAATTTAAACTTATTTATTGAGGAATGTTTATTGCTCCTCAACTACCTCCTCAGTAGGTGTTAATATACATGACAATGTAGAAGTACTTGCAGTAAAATTTAATGCTTGCAAGAGAGAAAGATATTCTTGCCAAGTTTTCTCTCCCAGACTTTCAGAAAAGCTTTGCTAAATTTTATTTAAATCAGATAAACATAACAGAAGTTGCACATAAAATTGTTAATATATATGTAAAATTCAGTAAAACCCAGTAAATCAGAAAATTAAGAGTTAATAGTAGATTTATGATGCAAATATCTATTAAGTTACTGTATGCATAAATTAATTAAAAAAAAAAAAAAGCCTTTGAGTATGTCTGAAAAAATTAAAGAATACCAAAGAAATGCCTTCAGTAACTCACAGCAATGCCTGTTGTCTTCAGAGCCAGAAATTATTGTACAAATCTATAAAGTAATACAGAAAATGGGACTTACTGAAAAGGTATCTTGTAGGATTATCTTTATTTATTTATATTTATATTATTTAGTGAAGAATTTATATTTTACAAACATTCTCCTTCAGGCTCATGCTAAAGTGATGGATGGTGTGTTCAATATTGCATCTTTTAAAGACTAATTAATTCTGGGATTATTACAGGAAGGATACTTAATTTCACTGATTATATTTCTTTTACTTTTCCAACAGAGAACATATGTTTAAATGATTTATTGTACCCCTAGACTCACCTAAACCTTCCCTCCTACTTCAATGTACAGTGCCAGATAGCCCCTAAATAAGAAAACTCCCTTTGGATTATCTCTGATTTTTACCCAAATTCTGAAGTAAAAATGTAGGAAGACTAAACTAATGTAACTTATATCAGCTTATTAAACATTTTCAAATTATGCTACATCCTAATTGTACTTAAAATGTTCCAAATACCCTCCTTAGTGTTTTTTTCAAGCTTGGGTACCACTTAATTTATGGAAAAGATACATTCACTAGTAACAGAAACAGACCGATTGACTATGAGGCATCAAGGAAAAGACTTTAGTACTGTCTGGAAAAATGTTTAATTAAGCACAAAGAATAAAGTGTTTCTAAATCAAAACATCGAAAAAAAAAGGTTCTGTACAACATTCAGATAATTAAAATATTCCCAGTAATTGATGCTTTGGAGCTAGTGCTCCTGAAAAAAGAAGGGATGTTACAGATTCCAGTGAAATTCATGTTCTGATGGCTTGAGACTTTGACAATAAGAAATTCTATCAAAATACAGAGATTGTTTTTCCAAAACACAGTTTGTCTTATAAAATTAGGGTACAAAGATAATAATGGTTAACTGACACCATCAGCATTTAATTTAAGTATAGAAAGGAGAGAAACATATCTATAGTTTAAAATTGCTTGCATGCCCACAGACATTAAAAAATCTGTATCCAGCTCTTTTCCAAATGTACTGAATATTTATATCCACCTCACTTTTACAAACTTTTGAAAACAAAGCCAGGTTATGTCATGATTTTTCAATTATGAATCACAGTGTGAAGCAGGAGAGTCATATTTCAAGTTACCAACACAAGGCCCTAATTTGGATGGACCAGCAAACTGATACTCTGCTAGTAGAGCTAAGATTTTGGATGGTAACATATTTATTTATTTCCATTCAAGCAAAGAGAACTTTGTTCTAACTCTTCAGTTTGGCAGAGAGGCCAAGTTCAGCTAGCTGAAATGACTTTTAAAATACTTAGAGGATGATCCTATTAGAAATAGGTTCTACATATGCTATATATTTCCTCAGATTAAGCAACTTTCTTGTGAGTCATAAGGAGGATTATTGCATAGTCTCTTTGGAGGCTCTTCTCTCTTCAGGAATTGCTATAAACTTCATGATGTAATTTCACCTCCCTTTTGGTCTGTGGTTATTATTCACTTCATCGAGATTAGTTTCATGCATAGTAATTAATGGGAAGTAGACAAATACAGTCATATTTGTGCGTACACTACCAAATAACTCAGGCCAGCTATCCTTGTGTATACTTTTATTGAAAAAGAAGAGCAAAATAGTAAGTTTTAAGAATGTTTCAGAGAGGTAACTTTTAGTGCTTCAGGTCAAACCTGTACTTTCCTCCCACTTAAAATGTCTGAGGTGTCTATGTCTGAGCCAGACTCCATAGGCTGACTCTTAATCAACACACAGGAAATATGAACCTCAGAAGCTGAATCATCTAACATTGTAAAGATGCTGCTACAGATACGATGAGTAGCTCTCTGGAAAGGCATATTTTTCTCCATGAACTCAAAAAACCACTATAGGAACCAGCTGAAAAACAGATGAACTTTGAAAGACTTACTTTGAAGTGTTCATCTGATGGCTGTGGGATTTCTGTACCTTGCAGTGGAGCTCAGTCTTCCCTTAGTACAGTTCTGCATTGCGCACCTTCCTCCCCCTCTGAACTCTTCTCTTCATACCATTGATTTGTACAGCTTAAGCAATTAAAAAGAAATTATAGAGTTTCTGTGCCTCTGAGGAAGCTTTCAGAAGCAGAAGATGTTCTTCAACAGTCAGAAAAAGTGGGAGTTAACCCTGTGGCTACAGAGTAGCACCATATTTTGTGCTCTGATTATCCAGTTATTATTATAATAATTTATTTATTTTAATGGATTCCCCCCCTTGCTGTTCAATTTCAAACCCGTTTTTCCATCTAAATTAAACTCTTTTAGTAAAACAGTAGTTACTTAACATGGAATTATAGGTCCTGATTTTGTATTTTCTTTCCCTCAGTATTAGGGCAGCCATAATTTCATCCCTTTGAACCTGTTTAGTTATCAGGAGGTCTGTGCCAGTCTCAGATGCACTCCTTTTATAACCCACATTAATCTCAGCAACAGTGCCAAAGTAATGCTTTTATTTGAACATTTTCACTTTCCCACCCTATCCTAACACAGTCTGTATATCTCACAGTCTGCATTTGATCTGAATAAATATAATGGACTGCTGAGTGTTCTTACTGGGATGGGATATCTCAGATTCATTCCACATGGTATTGTTTGCTTTTTCATTTCTTCTCTTTTTACCCCTGTTTGCTATTTTGAGCCTTTTGAAGTTTACAAGCCAAGTTCTTCTCTCATTTATACAAGTGTAAACCCATCAACTCAAATAGGTGTAAGCTAAGACAGGACTTGGATCTGTTCCTACTACTTGCTGAAAGTTATAGTCTCCTTTCCAGATAGGTATCTTAGCTGCTGGCTTCGTTCTACTATTTCTTTTAAATTCAGTTCTAAGAATGTGCAAGGATAAGCATTTATCATAACATGCCATGGATTCTGGAGTTTCTTTAATAAAAATAGCCCAGCGTGTGCCTGCCACAAATTTCAAGGTCTGCATGTTGCCTCCTCAAAATAAAACAGCTCTTCTCTATACTTCATTTTGAGTGGAGATGGACAAACATGGAATTAAAGGCTAGCCACAGGGGTCCTACAAAGTGCCTGCAAAATTCAAGTAACAAATACTCAGTTTTTGTTATTTTATTTTTTGTTTGTTTTGTAGTTGTTTGGTTTTGTTGCATATTGAGTTCTTATTGTTGCTTTCGTTGGTTTGGTTTTTTGTGTTTTTTTTGGTGGGGGCAATTTTTAATATTCGTGTTGTTTGGCAAGCAAAAGTGGCTGTTACATAGTTATTTCCACATAGAAAACTGGCTTAATGAAAAATTGTGAGTATTCAGGCTAGTCAATATAGAAACCTGTTATATTCATTGTAGATAAAAAAGTCACACCCTTCAGAAACCACACAATTCTTCCACCTTTGCAACACACTTATGAGACTGGCTGAGTCACTTTACAATGCTTACAGGGATATGTTCACCTCGTTTGAAACGTGTTCCTCGCCAGCCATATCAGTGGTTAGGAAATGTTGGTTCAAATGGAAAAAGAGATATAGTGAAAATACTCAAAAATTAGAGTAGAATGAAAAAGTAATAGAAAAAAACTCTGATACAATAAAGAGAGGAAGGGATATAAACACTGAGAGATTTTGAGGTATCTCTTGCCCAGAGAGGTTGCTGAGTTCTCTCACTGGAGATATTCAAGAACTGTCTGGATGCAATCCTGTGCCATGTGCTCTGGGATTACCCTGCTTGAGCAGGCAGGTTGGACCAGATGAACCCCACCAGTGGTCTCTTCCAATCTTGACCATTCTGAGATTTTGTGATCAATGAGCTATCAGGTCCATCTACAACCTCATCTTTAACTTGACTGATCAACCAGCCTTCTTAAAAAGAAAGTTGTGAATAAGAGTCCCTGAACCCTAAATGAAATCTCTAACATTTCACTTTCAGAGAGCAGGCTTCAGCTTAGACATTGCTTTCAGCTTGTTTCCGATCAAGTGTGGAGTTTCTAAAACCGAAAAAATGTATTTTATCACCTATCTTATCCTATACTGCAGTGGCTCTCCATATAATCAGAAACATTCTGTATCCCTTGAAGACAGGTTGTATTACAAGTTTTGCTTAAAATGCTGGCTGACCTTGACTCACGGCTGAAGCCTAAGTTAATGAACAGATAAAACAGATTAATGTTTGTGACCACCTCCTTGAACAGCTAAAATTCCCACTGATTTAGAGAACAGTTGTTCATTTTTTTAATCTCATGGTTTAATCTGACATATGAATGCAGCCTGGTTTTAATCAGTTCATAGGGTAGTTGAATCAAAGTTATTAATATCACCTGGAGGCAAGTGGTCTTCATTCAATAAAATCTCTTTGAAGTATCAGAGTCTGCCTGAGTAAAGACTAAGGAAAAATATAAAAAGACTATTGAATGAAACAAGCATCACTCCAGGTGATCAGTAAACTCTCCAGTCAGGAAAGCTCATGGGAAAGCTAGTACTGTCAGAGCTGTGGCTGCAGTGCATAGGATACATTTGTTAACGTACTCAGTAATGATTTTTCTAACAAAAAATGGCTGGAGACATTGGGTCACAACATTTGGGCCACAAAAGCAAGAAACTTCTCCTTAAATAACTACTACAGTAATAAATAAAGAAATACTACTCCAATAGGAAATTACTACTTTACATTATCATCTGATCAGAGCTATTAAAATTTGCATTCTGTCAGTGTCTTTTTTCAGCTGTTGCCCTGACGCAGGTTGAGATTAAATCGGTGATGTGCGTCCTATTCCAGGTAGCCTGAGTTTGGTGTTACTTCCCGATCTCCCCTACACCCCCAGCAGCTGGAGCCTGGATTAAGTAACAAAACAGTTGGTGTTTTCAGACACATATGAAAGAAATTCATGGGGAGCTGAGGAGCCAGACCTTAACATAATCTGAAAGCAAGTGTAAGCTTTGGGGATTTTCCTTATTTAGATTTGTTTGTTTGTATGTTAGCTGTTGGTTTGTTTTTGGTTTTGTTTAATATTTGCAAATTGCTTTACCCCACATGCTCCTTTTTCCAGTGGTGAGAAAATGTTCGCTTTCACTAATTTAGATTCTTACTCTTCAGAAAAATCTCTCTCAAGAAAAGAAAAGATGAATAGTTTCTTATCTCCACCATTAACTCCTTCTGGTTTTCCTGCATTGTAAAATTTTTCATCTACTGTGTCTTGGTTTATCCAACCACAGGCTACCTGCCTGATTAGAGATATTTGGTTTGGTAATGTAATTATTTATTAACCATTACCAGGATCTTCATGAGAACATAAGAAATGAGTTACTGGATGAAACACTCCCTCTGCTGTCTAAGGGAAGTACCAGTAGTGGGAGGATTGTTCCTAATGCTGCAAACATTATCAGGGACAGGCGATATCATGATCCATTGTGTTTCTAACTGTACTGGCTAGCTGTGCAGTCTCCAAGGGCAAGCTCTCAGCTCCTACCTTTAGTCTGGATGAAACTTAATATCTGAATTTGAACATTTCCTCTGGAGCATTTGACTTTATTAAAAGAGATAAAACAAAACCAGCCTAGTTCTTATAGCATAAATCCTATGCTAATCTATTTCAGATACATCATGGGCCGTCGGCAGCTGGCTGAAAGCCCTCTGAATAGGCACAAGTTGTTCTCCTGACTTCAGTAGCTTTGCAATGGCCTGTTTTTGGGTAAAGTTTATCTCTTTAATTTCTGTTGTTTGTTTTCAACAAACCATCCAAGCAAACAAGAGAATGTTATGTCCTGAGAATAAGGAGAAACTAAGGAATGAAATAATACACAATTAATTTTGATGGCAGAAAGTAGGAGAGTTATCCCCAATTTATCAGGGCTAGGATATCATCCAGGGAACTCTGCGAGAACAATGATCTACTGCTTCTCACTGAAGTAATGAATATCTTTCAGTCTGCAGAAGTGTTCTTCTGTACATTGTACTGAAACCCCGATAGCATTGTCTCTGTCCTGCAAAAATGTGGTCATAAATGTTCATGTACCAGGCGCCACATGTATTTGCTTTGATAATGTTCGTAAGTTCTTTTATTCGCCTTTTGAGAACTGTTGTACAGGCAAATATTTGTTCACGAGAGTACTTCCAGTGAAAACATGGTGAGCACTTATGCAAGCAGGCATGTGTGTGAAGGTTTGAGCAGTAGGTTTTTTAAAAGTCCTTATGATGTTAAGAATCCAAATGAGAGAGAACATTAGCTTATATAAAAAAGTCAGTAATTAAAAAAAAACAAACCAAACCAAACCAAAACAAAACAGAACCAAGGAAGTCCAAAACCCAGCAAAATTTGGAGATTCCCTAAAATGTTTTCTTATAACATTACTATACTAGACAGATTCTAATCTCTTTTTTATTCCAATCTATTCATCAAAAGCCTAAGTGAAGTCATTATTATACTAACAGAAAAGGACATTTAAAATATTATTTACTGCAATTATGGCATTCAATCAACAGCATTCTTCTTTTTTTTTTTATTTAAAGGACCATGAAGGAGGGAAAGGAGTCTAAAGGGAAACCAAGTTCTCTAGCACTGGGCTTCAGTTACTCATTTCTCAGTCCTGAGTCCAGAAACTCTTCTTTAGATGTCATTTATAGTTTTTACTTTATACAATTTTGGATAAAATCCATAATTAATCTTGACAGCAGATCCCTCTGCTGCTTCACACCTAGAATAATGATCTAAGCTCTATAGTAGGTCCTGGCATGTCTTATCCATCCTCTCCTTTGGAGGGTATGACTTGGTGGGGTACAATAACTCTTAAATACATACAGTTTGTAGTCTGGCCATTATAGCATTTTTCTGTGTGAACAAATAGGATTGCAATCTCCACAGGTTTAGAAAATCTTTGAATTCAGATCTTCTATTTCTGAGTAAATGTTCTGGCTGCATAGATGTAATCAGTGCAAGCAAAGAGTAGAGCTAACGTGTTATGCTCGGAGTATGCCCAGGAGCACGGTGCTCCCACCAGGAATTCTGCTAGACAGTTGGCAGGAGAAAGACCTGTATGTACTTAGTTCCTTGAAGATAGTACTGAGGACATTCATTAACATCGCTTTAGGTTGCTGAGGAAGCCTTTTTTTTTTCTTCTGAAGTCTAAGGCTTTATTGATCAATTAAAGAAGTTAATCTTCCACAGAAGGCACCATATTGCTAGATCCTTTTAAATGTAGACAAAGCCTCATTCATGAAAGAAACAGCCTGTAAAGACATAGCGCTGAAATGTCCAGTCTGTTTGGCAGATTCACCTGGAAAAATGGGGACAGTCCCTAGCCAAAATAATCATTTTATCTGCCCTGCAGCCAGGACTAGGTATTATGAGATCTGTAGCACCAGAGCTCACTAGAGTGTTCTGGATTTTTCCTTAGAACAGTGTGAACCTCCCTCCAGCTGGGGTTTAGCTCCTGAACCTGGAGGTGAGCTCCCTTTTTACAAACAAGCCACTCCTGCCTGACCTCTTGATGCCAGAGTGCTCAAAGCTTCAAGTGTACATGGTTGTGGGGTTGACCCCTTGGCAGGGAGCCAGATCTTTGGAGTTTCTCTTGCTGCTGTGTGACACTGGTGTTATTGTCCCTACAAGCTCCACTGAGCTGAACGCCAATTTCACAGACCAGCCACCCATCTCATTATTTAATTCTTATTTTCATGTGGTTCTCAGATGCATCTTATTCAAAAGTCTCTTTCATGCACAGATTTTATAAAAGGCTATGTGTCCACTCACACTTCCAGGCAATATGACAGTAATTAGACAGTATATTCAAATCCTGCAAAGAGTGTATTAAGCTGTTTATTACTAATCCATTAAAATAGTAAATCAAACAGGAGACTCGGATAAGTCAACACAAGATTTGTGTCTGTTAGAGCAAAGCCACAGGCCAGAACCTCAGCAAAAAGGCAGTGAATTAAATTAGTCAAAGAGTAAGCTGCACTTTTCACGGTTATGTGCAATTACATGCAGATTCAGTTTCTTTGAAAGAATTTGACAGGAGAAAATTTAAACTAAAAGTTTCTGGTAGACCAATAAATCTTGCTTTCCATGACTCATATCTTTGTCTCCTGGCCAGAAAAGAAGCCAGATATTTTATCTGTGTTTGCATATGTGGCTAGAATTATAAAGCCCCACTCAAGAAAACCCAAAGGGGAAAATATGAAATTTCATAGTATTCTTTGAATATAAGTTCTCCGTTCATACTTTGTTTCCATTACATAAGATATTCCAGTTCCATTCATGAGAAAATTCAGGCACAATAAAATTATACTCTATGTAGTCCAGGCGTAAGTTTTGGTCTATCAAAGCTTTTAACCTTTAACTGTGCAAAGATGTCTTTGTTATTTGGAGTACACACTGCAGAGTATAAGATTCTTATACTGCAATCAGAGTTTGTGAGCAGGATTCTTTATATTTGTTTGTTTGTCTTTAAATATTTGGCTGCAAATATAATAATAATGTTTCAATGAATGTTATTCATTATCTCTTTTCAAATTCCTTTCCTAACCTGAAACTGTACTGGGTACAGTATTTATGTAAAACTAATTCTGTAAGAAGTATACACAGGCTTAGTTTATTAAAAATTAACCTGTGTATAGCCAAAAGGAAGTCAAAATAAGATCTGGAGCAGAAGTCAAAAACTTGTTTATCAGATATATATAACACAAGACATTGAAATCACACATAATTTTGGATGAAAACAGCCCTTAATCGGCTGAAAAAGTGGGGAAGTATTTCTACTTTGTAGAGTATTTTGAAGACCTTGTAGAAGGTGATTATTTGACTTCATTTTGGTAATTATTAGGTTCCTAATTCAGGTTGTCCAGACTGCCCCCTAGAGGCATTTGTCTCTTGCCTCTTGGGGATAGCCTTGGACATAGACAGCCTTGGACCCTGACATAGTTATATTCAAGAGTTGTTATCTGTTAGGATAGCGGTGCTTAGTACATAGATACATTAAAAATAACTTTAATAATAACTTTAATGAAGACTTCCTGGTTGTTAACTATTTTTTACACTATACATTTATCTATTAGTTTTGTCTGGGTCAAAATGCAGTGAGAAAGCTGAAGAGGCGGTAATGTAGTAGAGGCTACATCAATGTTGTTAAATCACGTGAGACATTCATTAACTCAGTATGACACGGCTCTTGCGCCCTCTTGGGGGAATATCCTTGTCCCTCAAGGGAAAGACTACTGGGAATAGTCTCTGTCTGACACTACCTCTAAATCACACCTAAACATTTCTTGGGAGTTGGAGGAAACGACTGTGCTTGGAACTTTTCTAATAATCTGTAAGGTTGGATTTTCCCAGACCAGGTCACTTGTCTATGTCTTGGTCATATCTTTAAATGCATCCAGCAATTCCTTTTACCTACATCACTTTAACTACCTCCTTGTTAAAGATGATAAGCAAATCCAAAAACATGTCTTGAGGTTAGAGCATAGGCAAAGCGTATGCTGTCTCTGGGTAAGGCAGGTCAATGCTGGTTTCAAGGGCCCAGGGTGCTAAGCTGGATAAACTAATTTCTACCAAGGGAAAGAAGTGCCTGAAAGGGTCAGAAACACCAAGGGAAAATGTGATTCTGCTTACTCAGCCTCAGAAAGCCAACACTTTCATCTGCTCTGCTTGGCCCAAATTTGTACATTTTAGAAAGGTCGAGATAAAGTGTGTAACTGGGCCTTTATGCATAACATTTCATCAAACACCTGTGCATTTTAAAGCTAACAAAGAAGGGGTAGGAAAGACAGTAAAATGCTGAGTCCCTGCCTAGGGCATAAATGTCCAGCTTCTCCAGCCTCTGAGCACCCTTGGGTCTCAGCAGTTGTATGAGGCTCAGGACCATCAGTTTTATCCCAGGCATTCTCTACTGGCAGCTGCTGAACCCCCAGGGATGGTCCTCAGCACACCCCACGGTCCCACTTGTGCAGGTTCTCATCACATTCTACCATTACCCCTCCCAAAAGTCTGGCAATAGCCCTGCAGAGAGGAACACTTCAGGTGTACTTCCACAGCCAGAAGCAAATATTGCCAGAAGGGTTTCATTTCCTTTTCTCACTCTTTGCAGAATTGCTTTGCAGATATTCTCACCCAGGTACCTTTGAAGGCAAAGAACAGTTTGCCCTCAGGCAAAGTGCTCCTGAGGCCAGTTACCAGCTCATGTATCTGCAGCAATGGGTACATTACACAAAACAATTTGGCTTTCAAGGTCAGAGTCCAGGATTAGAGAATCACCCAGGGAAGGAGGGAAGCCAGCATTACTACTGCCAGGAGAGCTCAACATTCTATAGCTTTTCCATCCTACCATACGCTTGCCCAGTTAAAAATGAATAGTTATTAGAGCTGGAGAGAAATTACCCATTGAAATATCTTGATGGGGGGAAAAAAAAAAAAGAGATTAAATAGGAATTTTCCTTTCAGGTATTTCATGAAAACCTTAGAAGAGGTCCAGATAGGAGTCAAGAATTGCTATTCCTGACACCAGAAAGACAGTACAGCACTTTGTGATGCAATTAAACTGCAATGTTATGGCAAATGGCACATAAAGCTCTGCTTAAAATTTTTGTTGGATAGAAAAGCTTTTAAGCAGAAATAAAAAATACTGTAAATAACATGCTGTCTGAATTCTTAACTCATGCTTTTGAGTGAAATATGTATTTTTTTCTCTTTCTTTTATTGGACATTCTCTAAGGATATAAATAACTATTGCATTTTTACATGCACTTACCATCTTTTCCCCACCAATTAACATAATTTTTCATGTCTTTTGAATGACAGAAATTATAATAGCACACCACTATAGCCAGTTTGGTATCGCTACATCTCTCCAGTCTTAGAAAAAATATTCTCTGTCTGTTGTGCTATAATTGTACCTAAGGAGTGACAGCAGGGCACATCCATAATGCTTTTACCAATACTTGTGATGAATCTGTTTTAGCTGTTCTTGCTCAGTTTAAACTTTCTCACAGGCTTAATCAAGACCTCACTTAAGGCAGAAAGAGTTTTGGAGAATCCTAGAATTATAGAATCACAGAATATCCTGAGTTGTAAGGGACCCAACATCCTTGAATCCAACTCCTGGCCCTGCACAGGACAACCCAAAGAATCACACCATGTGCTTGAGAGCACTGTCCAAGCACTTCTTGAACTCTGTCAGGCTTGGTGCTATGACAGCCTCACTGGAGAGCCTGTTCCAGAGTCCAGCCACCCTCTGGATGCAGAATCTTTTCATAAAACCTAACCTAAATATCTCCTGACACAACTTCATGCCACTCCTGTCACTAGTCGCCAGAGACAAGAAGACAGTGCCTACCCCTCTGCTTGCCCTTGTGAGGAAGCTGTCCGTCAGTTCTTCAGTAACTGTTGGAGGAGAGAAGGGAGGCTGGCTGTGGAAGGACAGCTAGATCAGTGCAGATCTGTGACTGCCTGAGCTCTGAGAAATTTTTGCTGTGTTTGTATGGACTCTTGTTATGTTTAAGGACTGTTTGCAGTTTGAAGTCTGTACAAAGTTTGAGGATTTTATCATTCTGTATGTTTTTCCTTTGTTTCTCTATGTGTCCCTGCTGGAATTTTCCATCCCTCATGCCCTGTAACCCATCCCTGATTGGTCCCTGCCTGCAGCAGGGTACCGTTTCCTTATATGGTATACACCTGCCTCTCTGTTCCCAGTTTTGAAGGGTCTTGCCTTGTATGGCTGGGGCTGGCCCAGACCCTTCCCCAAAACCTTCCCAGGGTGCTCCTGGGGTCAGAACCCAGCCCCCCAACTCTATTTAAATTGTACCAGTTTGAATAAACCTCTCTTTCTCCGTGCTCGCTTCGGCAGCACTCACCTCACTCCCCAGAGTGTGTCACTTTCTTTCCACCCCCCACCTTCCCCTCAGGACCGAAAGTAACCTCTGGTGCATTGCCCTGAAAAATAAGATTAACAGTTTTCCCTCTGGGAAAGCCAACAAACAGCCTCTTCTGAACCCTACACGTTTTAAACAATGCTGGTTAATGATGCCTAAAGCTGGGCAGGTGTCTGATGCCTCCTAGCATCTCTCTGTCATTTTTTTTATGCTGTTATCCACATTCCTACACATATAAGTCTGTGTGGTGAATAAAAAATGAATCTAAGATTATCCTGGGCGTCAATAAATGTTTTCCTATGACCTTTTCCATTCTGTTTTGTTTCTTCTGAAATCTGCTTTGATGCCAGACAATACCACCTAGCTGAGAGCTAAAGACCAAGCAATATGAGCACACTGTGCACGAAGGTAATTGTCTTTGCTTCCCAGTGATAAACCATATGAAAGAAATTACAGCTTTTCTCTTTTACACATGGGACTGATCCAAAGCCCATTAAAATCTATGAGGAACTTTCATATTAGTGTTTCAAAACAGATTTTTGGGATGCAAGGCCAGTATTTTCAAAGGTGTCTGAGAAGATATTTAGAAGATGGGCAGGCAATAAAAAACAACTGAAAAACTACTCATTTACTGAGTTACTACCCTCTAGCAGAACCATAGTAACTGACAGTATGCACAATCTTAATTTTTTATGAATTCACAAGAAAATGTTAATGTTTTTTAGCCGCTATGAATCAAGAAGATCATTTATCTACAGCACTTCATCTAACCTACTCTAACATTCTAAAAGACTGAGTTTCAAACTGGAGTGTATCCTGTGGTGCTGGAGTAGTTTATTTCAGTTTCTCCCTTTACAACTGCTCTGCTTTCTTTGAAATGCTGCAACATTCATCTTTCACTTTAAAGAAGAACAGAACAGGAATTTTCATGGTAAATTACCTAAAGTTTTCTCTAGCCATTTAAACCTGTGATTATTTTATGCAATATAGAACTGACACAGCTTCAACAGAACAGTTTGAGATGTCCAAACACTGAAACAGGTGTCTAGATATATTGTATATATCTTTGAGCAGAAATTTCAGTATCTGGTGTGTTTTCCTAGCAGAAATCTCACTGTAGCTGCCTAAATTTTATACAAATGCTTAGCAGAGTGATATTCTGAGCAATACTATCCCCTAAGTGAAGGCCTTTTTGTGATGCTAACCCTGAATGCTTCAGGTTTAAACCAGTGGGATCTGCAGGAGCAGAGCACACTAATGACTCAGCAGCGTTTACTTGTGTACTTCAAAACAGAATCAGGTTTAAGCAATTCACATTCCAAGTGCTGCTCTAAATGTTTTTCTTATAGAACAGAAAGCTTCAATGCAAGAGTGAGGCAGTGAGTTTGATGGACCCCTTGTCACTGATAGGGTTTGGCAATCTGGGAGTGCCCAGCTCAGAGTTACAGCATGAAGCCACTCACTAATTTTCTTCTTCCTACTAGCCTTATGTATACATGAAAGCAACATAGTATCATAATTATTGGATATTTCTATTCAGAACATAGCAAGGACTGGAACAACAGGGGTACTGCTATTCTGAAATTGAATGCATTGGCCAGACTGAGTGTTTTAAAAATTATGCAGCACTTCATTTTCACAGTATGCTTTGGCTTAGCCAGAAGCTACATTTTGTGATTAGTATATTCAGACACTTTCTTTTCTTTATGTTCAGAATCCAACTGTTCTGCAGATCTGAAAAACAGAACAAAAAGAAAAATGTGCTTTTAAAACGAGTCTGACAACTGCAATTAAACCAATCACCCACTCAATTTCAGATATTTGTAACATCAAGTAATTTAACAAACACCTTTCATCCATAACAGCTCAAGGCATGTTTGCTTTAAAAGCTCTTCAGTAGAAAATTACAGCATTCCTCCCCCACTAAGATCTTTTTATAAAGAATGCACTTCTTACTGAAGAGACTAAAAAGGGTTGAATAATCACTAGTTTTTAATTTTCAACATGGATCACAGACTTCTGGAGGAACTATGCCTAGAGGAGGGCAAATTTACTACTTCTTGAGGGAAAATATTTAAGAATAGCAAAGAAATTATTCTAGAATCATCAAAGAATATCTGGAGTTGGGAGGGACTCACAGGGATCATCAAAGTCAAACTCCTGGCCCTACACAGGACAACCCGTGGAATCACCCCATGTGCCTCAAAGTGTTTCCAAATGCTTCTTCAACTCCAGCAGGCATGGTCCTTTGACTACTTTGGTGTTTTAAACTACAGAGAAGTAAGTGTAACTAGTGACTTCCATTCCTGTTGTGCTCTTGTGTATTCCTATTATTCTTTGAAATCAAAACAGGTACTTTGGTTCCATCCTTGAGAAATTGTCTTGGGTTTCATGCTTGACAAATTAGTTAACCAGCAAAATTGCAGGAAATGTCAGTTTCTTGCAGTTTGCATCCCTGTTCTGCAGGAGATCAGAGAAACTGAAACCTAGATAGGTATGTTCAACAGAGCAAACTGTTCATGGGATGCTTCTTTGAAATATTTTAAATTAAACAGAACCAATTTCTGATATATTCTTCATCTTCCTGCCAGGAGAAAATCTGCCCCAGGATATGGCTAAAGATTGCTAGTGTTTTTTCTGACATAGCAAAACATGACACTGTTATTCAGTCTTTCTATAACTATGATGAATGCTTATCAGCTTAGTAGGCCTAGAAATTTACTTGGTCTTTCTTTTTTTAGCAAATCACCTAAATTTTCTGCCCTATGGAGAATATAATCTAAGACGGTGAGTAGTTAAGGGTAGGATTCAAATCCAAGGAGAATGCAGAGGCTGTATGTTTAATCAATTACATTGAAGAATTGCCGCCTGATGAAACATCTGTTTAAGTCAAAACCACTTTATTGGCTGCATTCCTGACAGCATTTCTTCCTCTGGCAGGTGTTGGTTGTGTCTTTGTGGCAGGAGCTGAGTTGAGTACTATGCAAAGGAAGACCAGCTGTGTGTCATACCTGTGTTGGATCTGATGTAGGATGCACTGGGTCCTTCCTTTCTGGTCTGATGATGCTGATGGCTTGCACATACTGATCATGTGGGTTAACCTTTTAAAATGCGTGATCAGTTGGTTTTGGGTTTTTTGTTTGCTTGGGGATTTTAAATTTATTTTATTTAGGTACTATTTTAGAATAAAGGGGGTTGAATAGATAACAGTGGTTTTATACAGAAAAGGAAACTTACATAGAATAATCTTAGAACACCATTAATTAAAAATAAAATTAATAAAAGTAAAGCTCTTGCTACATACCAGGAAGTAATGTGATTTCCCTGGTCCCAACCTGAAGGCCACTACCAAAGAAAATCTACAATATGTATTATGTTGCTTTCTAGTCATACAGGTGAAGCTGGAATGGTGGAACACATTATAGAAATAAAACAAAAATTATCTTTTTCCAAATTTCTGCAGCCATTTGAATCAAATTAAAGTGCTGACTACATCAATTTCCTGTCAGTGTCAGATGTGTTTCATGGGAGAGGATATAGTGGACTACAGGTGTGGCAATACACATACATGCATAGTATTTAACTTCCAGTTGCTGATTAAGTTAATTCTCAAAAGTTAAATCTCTCTTTCATTAAACATCAAAATTGAAGCAAATTCAACTTAGGTGTATAATATGACAGCTCTAGTCATAAAGATGAAATACACTTTAAAAATAAATATACGGATAAAATTCTTAGAAGAAGCTCACTATATGGACTGGACTCTTGGGGATGGTCCTGTGCAGGGCCAGGAGTTGGACTTGATGATCCTTGTGAGTCCCTTCCAATTTGGCATATCCTCAGAGGGTTGAGTAACACCCTAAAAGTTCACTGACAAGGAGCAGTAGCGTTTCTTGGATATTCAAGAGCTGACTGATAGGAACATTTCAAGCAACAACTCTCAGATGGCTGATAGTTGCCATAAAATATTCATTGATTTTTGAAATTTTGCAGCAAATTTTTCCTCTCTCTGTGAGCACAGGCATGGGGATCATTGATCCTTTAAGGGTATGCAGTCAGGATTGAAAGCTTGCCAGGCTGGCTTGGCAATTACTTCTATTGCTGTAAAAAAACAAGGGACAGCCAGTTATTGTCTAGCATACAAGACCTTGAAGAGTTTCCAGCTGCACAAGAGTTTGATTTAATGCAATAGGTAGGAAATAGCAGAGGGTTTTGAAGTAGTCTGCTGCAGCAGGAATGGTAATTGGAATGATATTCCAATGCTGCTTTTAACTACGTGTATCAATACAATAAGAAACACCTATTCCCAGTTATGGAAGTAAGCAATAAAGTTGCTGATGCTGAAGTACTCAGCCTACTTTGATGAAGCTGTTTACCTTAAAAGGCTCTTTCAATTGAACTATTCCCCTTTGCATAATAATGATAAAAAACAGCAAAAGAGACCTGAACCTGAATCTCTCTACCATGGCAAATTTTGTTACTGAGTTTCTGAGCCATTCCCTTCCCTTTGGAGGATGGTCGTTACATACTGTAAGTAGTCATAAACATAAATATTACTGGATACCTCTGAATGATTTCAAATTATCTTATATACTCTCTAAACCACGTAATTTATTGAGACAAGTTGTCCAGTGTTTAGTGAACTCAACACATGTAGGAATCCTGTGTTCAGGTACTGTCTAAGTCCAACTTGGAGTACGGGACAAAATTCAGATCTTCTGTTTTGTGTTAGGAAGGGTCTGAGGAGTAAGGGAGGAAAGCAGTGCAACTCTGAAGACATTTTACACTACATAAAACAGTTTATTAAGCTGGATATCACCCATAGTAAAAAATTACTTGATTTTCCCTGGGGTAGGCAGGGCATGTTAATCTTCCCCATCCTGTCTGACAGAGAATAGGGAATATAATCCCCTAATGTCTTAACAAAACACACTCTTTGCTTTCATTTGCTTTTAACTAAAATGGCTTATAACTAAATGTAACAATTTGTTCTTCAAGAAGTTGAAGAAAATATTTCATTCAACCAAAAAGGAGAACAGTTATAATTGCCTGAAAATACCACAAAAATCAGTTTCATTAGCCACTTGTATATGAACAAAAAAAATCTTAGAGATATTATACATAAAAGTCTGGTCTTAGTCTTGCCCTGACATGGAATGGGAATTTTCTAAAGGCATTAACATTTTTGTGGACAGGAAAGCCATTTCTATCCAGCTAAGGAGGAATCATGAGAACATAATATAACTATTACATGTGACAACATGATTATGAAGATTGTCTGCAGATGTGAACTAAAAGAGCTCTAATGAATTCAGTGGGGTTCTGCTGATTTATATTAACTGATGATCTCAATTTGCTGCATTTTGGATGAAAGATAGAAACAATTTGTCCTGATTTTTTTCTTCAGAGATCCTAAAGTACTTTCTGAAATCTCCAGTCCACATGTTCTGATTAAGTGCTGTTTTAGAATGTCAGACCACTTACCCCTCCAGTGCTATCCAAATAACTGCGGTGTAGTGTTTAAATAGCAAGAGACCATGCCATTGATAAAACAGAAATGTAGCAAAACACTAACTCTTGAGGTGAGAGCAGTAGATAAAAATAAGAGCTAGGTTGAACCAAACCCAGTTGGATTCACTTGTACAAGTTCTCAAAGCACTGTAGGTTATTGTGTTCTATCCTTTTGTGATTCACTGACAGTGAACCTGCAGACATTGCACTTCATCAACAGCCACATACTGCTTACATGGAGCCCAAAGATTTTTAAAATGCAGGCTGCCATTACTGTAGCTTTCTTGTCTTACAAAAACTTGTTAAAAGGGATGATGAAGGAATGAGTTTTTATTGTGGAATTACTCTCTCCATTACAATTCTTTCTAGCGAGCAAACATGCTCTGCACTGTCTGAAAAGTTCTGGTTGTGAGGAATCTTTTATCTAGATAATTCTGCAAAATGCATTTCACATTTTCTATATTAAGTCTTATAGTGTTATTATGAATTCAACAACATTTCTTCAGTTTTCATGATTGACCATTGCTTGATGTAAATGGAATCATTGGAACTCAATTTAAACTGTGCTTTAGTTGAAGGGAATATGATATCAGTTTCTATCTAGAGTTAGAAGAAACAGAAGGAGATGGTAACACTTCAAGAAGCTGGGACTTGAATGTAGTAAAAGTTCTACCAAAAAACTATTATTCTGACTTAACTAAACCTCTGAAATCCTTTTCAGGAAAAAGCAATATGGGAACAGATCTCCTGGGAAGAAACATTTACCCCACTTTCTTGACTCTTGGACTTTCTCCTGTAATGCAAACCGATGCTCATGAAATTGGTGTAGTTTTGGATGTATCTGTCTTTATGTTGTGAAGCAATCTCTAAAGGAGAGAGTTCTGGAAGCACATGCTTAGCAGAGACATTTTCAACCATGTGAATGTGGCAAAAAAACATTGCCAGTAAACAAAAAACTTTGCCAGCAAAGCAAAACTTCATTCAGAAAAAAATTAATCTTTTCTTCACAAGTAGGAAAACTTCAAGGGAATACATCCAGAGAGAAACTTCATGGAGTTTCTCTTTTCTCCATAAGAATTATATACAAGGGTTACTTTGGCTTTGTAACTCTGCCTGGTCTAATTAAGACCTGTCTCTGTTAAGTTCACCAACAAAGATCTGTTATTTGTAAAACCCACATGCTTTTATTTTCTGCATTTACACAGTTTTCTATTTCTCTGCTTTTAACTTCTCTTAAGAGCAATGAGATCCAAATTGTACATGGATGAAGGATTAAATCTTTATAGAAACAGATGTTGTATGTGTGCTGACTGCATGAATTATCAGGTACACGGCTCTTAAAGAGACTGGCGTGCTTGCCTACAAACATTATGTGACTTAATAAAATGTCTTTTATATACTATCAGACATATGTGTTTTTGCAGTAGAGCTGTGCTGCATTACATCTAAAAGGCCTGGATAAATCAGAGAGCAAACTGGTGTTGATATTAAATTTTAGGAGTGATAACATCTGCATTAAAGACAATGTAACTCCTAAGAGCGCACTACACTATCATCTCAAACACTATGGTTTTGCTTTTGATTTACAGAGTCTTTGTTGGGACTGTGAGGCCAAATTCTATGCACCTTTGCATAAATGTGTTTCTTAACACAATATTTTTTTTAATTAGAAAATCTACTATAAAAGTATAGAAATTATCATAGATTTTCTTATGTTTTCTATTACAAAGGTATGACAAAACATTTTCCATGAATCAAATAATGTATCAAGAAAGAGAAGGTACTGGAACATGTTGAAATGCTGGAAGTACTTAATCATGAGAAATTGTTATATTATAGCACAGATCCAAATCCTATAGAGTGCATTTGTAAAACATTCCATTTGTAAAACTGAAATTTAGTTCATGTGAGAATGGAAAGGTGGGCCAGTATTTTCCTACCACAGTACAATACAGAGAGTCCTCCACCAAAACCCTTTTGTATTCAAAGTGGCTGATACTGAAGATTGCAGAAGGGTTTCTTAAGGTCTGTTTACAAACTGCATTAGGTGTTAATCATTCTTTCGTGGCCCTGTTTCAGATTTAAAACAGATTTATTGCTAGCAGTTGCTGCATGACTATCAGAGACAGAACAATTCACTTCAGAAAGCAGAGAGGGTATGGGAAAAATTGTGAGCAGTTTGAGTAGAGTTTTACCTGCCCGGGAATCATCTTGAGCATCCAGAACTTAGATACTTAAATCTGAGCTAGGTGTTATGTCTGTTTTTAGTGGTTGATGGACAGAGAAATAACAGCTTCAAAAAGGGAATTCTCCTGACCTGACATGTTTGTATCAGACTGTAAGAGACACATTTCCTTCTACAGACTATAAAAGGACACATTGTAACTTAGACTTCATGTGTTCAGCTACGGGCGTTCACAGCTACATGAGTCCCTCCTTTTGAGACTAGAAGCTTTAGTTACTGATTTATGGAATTTAGGTGTCACCTTTTTTTCCTCCTTTTTTTTTTTTTTTTAAATTCCCCCACACACCATCTTCACACCTACAAGTCAATCCCAGTTTTAAATTAAGATATGAGAGGTCCTGAGATCTGTGTAATGGTTTCCAGAGCCTTACCCTAGGAAACAGCTTCTTTAATACATGCTTGTAACTATTTTGCATTGTTTGAAAATGTTTGGAATATCATGTGAGAAAAAGCACTGAAATCCTTCAAGTAAGGTTGGATGTGAGTGCTTATTTCTTGTTTGTTACCTCTTGCTTAGTAGTGATTCCTGCACCCATTAAAAGGACATCTCTGACCTTGTTGTTTGATCAGGTGGGAAAATTGTGAAACTGATTTTGAAATTGCTACTGTTTGTTCCTAGTCACTCTAGAAAGGATGTGCAGGCACTCCAGAAGTGGCACTATGTCTTGTGGATCCTACGAAGAGCTGAGAGGCAGGTACTTGTCTGTAATGCTCTTAAGTTTTAGAGACTACAGCATGTTGATTGAATGCAGAATTAGATTCAATACTTTTAAATATAGCTTTTCCATTGCCCTCAAGTGGGACTGGATAAATAATCTCTGTTCTGCCATCATCACAGTAAAGGAATTAAAATGTTGCTATTGAATTTTTTCTTTAAAAGGCTGTTTTGGGAATTTTCTAATTCTTATGGTACAATTGAACATGAACAATTAAAGTTATGAAATAGGATCTAGATATAAACTAAGTTACAACTCATAATAGCTTAGCTGATAAAATGATTTCTTAGTTTTTCTTCTCTTTATACAATTACTGTAGTTTTTCATTCTTGTACTTGGGATGAAGACTTTGAAGTACGAGATTGCATAGGATTTATTAAGATGTTTAATGATGGATATTTGATAGACTTTTTTTTAGTTAATGGGCCAGCTAGAGTGTTTAAATTTAGGAATATTAAAAGCTCTGCCTATGGGGAAAGAGTAATTATGTGCAAAGAGGTTTTAAAGAAAGGTTCAGTATACAAAAAAAAAATATTTTCATACCACTAAACTTTCTCGAGTAGAGGAGACTAATATTTGTGTTACCTCATTTCAAAGGTACAAGTTTTCCTGAGACGCTTGGCATATACCTAATAATTACTGTAAAACTGCAAGGAAATCAGCCATTCCAATTTGCTTAGATAAAGTTTCTTTGAACTGCCTTCCAACACTGGACTCCATTCATAGCACATTTCATTCCAACAGAGTTTCCACTGTCTGCTATAGAGGGATAGTTTGCGTAAGTTTTATGAAGCACAGCATATGGAATTCCACATGCTATTTGAGACAACCAGTGCATAAATTACATGCATTTTAGCAAAGGCCTTTATCCACAGTGATAAAAAGAGATGTGTTTTCAACAAGATGATATTTTCAAACAGAGCAGTTTCCTCCTTATATTTTATCAATATCAGTGATGTTTGAAAATATTTTCTGAAGCTTATTGTATAGGTATATTTTACAGTACAACAGCTTAGCAGTTCTTATAATATTCATGTTCAAAAATTGGGAAAATTTAGCAGCCTTCTAATTAAAATCCCAAGTAGATTATTGCAGATGTCTAGCAGGCACAAAGAAAAAGATGCTTACCACCACTTTTTCATTTCTGGAAGACAAAAAAGATTTCATTGTCAAAATTAATGGTAACCAAATGACAACCAAGGTTTAGAATTAGAGTTGATCAATTACTTTATGAGGTGGAAAAACTTATGTCTCTCTCTCCTTCACAAGAAACTAACCCTACACTTGAAATTTAAATGAGCTTTTTAATAAATGCTAGCATCCATTGTGTGCAAACTAAACCATATGTATTTTCAGCCAGATGTATATTACAGAGAATGTTGCATACCTGCGTATATGTTACCTCCCAATGACAAAATATCTAACATTTATGGATATTCTATTAAAAACCAAAAACTAAAACAGAGCAAAAAAACCCAAGTTACACACGGTGCATATGCTTTTTTCATGTTTCATACCATGATTCATCCTAAATCAGCTAAGTTACAGGAACCAAATTGTGAAATACATCTTTCCTGATCAGTCTGTTGAAGAGATTCCTGTGAGAATGACAGATTACATAGATACAAGATGAGCTAACTTAGAAGTCTGTTCTATAAACCATGGCTAGAAACAAAGTTGTTTTTGTTTTGATGGAGAAATATCAGAAAAATTATTAAGCAGTGAGATTTTTAAAAAGACAAGGGGGTTGTGTGATGGTCTGCATCTTAGTACGATATTTGCACTTAAGTTCTGGAAGCTCCATATAAATATAAATTAATGCTGTGAAATAAAATTTATAAAATAACCCATTTTAGTTCTACTTTCTTAATATATCAGCTGGCTTCTTCTTGAAAGGTGTATAATTACTTACCGTGAAAAAATTGCAAAAGGAAGTACTGAGCTTCAAGCAAGAGTTTTTCATTTAAGTGCGTTTTGAACCTGCACTTACTTCTAGTTGCTGTTTTCAACATGAAATGTAGACCGAGTCCAGTTTTCTCCTCTGACAAGGTGAGCCCTAAGAACCAGCCAAGATGACCCAGTTGCTGAGTAGCTCTGTGCTAGCAGAGGAATTGCTTTTAATTATAGAGCCATGTTTTTCTCAGACCTAAGGCTGAAACCATTGCTGAAATCATCATCACCTTTGCTAGTGTGTGGATACTCCTTTTTTTGCTTTCTTTATAGAGTTAAAACGAAGTTGAACTCAAGCAGTTAACATTATTGTAAACTGGGGATAACTTGAACTTTAGCACATTAAAAATAAGAGCGTATTACTTTTAGAAACAGTAGATGCTTTATTGCTCTTTCCATTCTTTAATATTTTAGTAAAGATTTTAAGCTGACCCTTAGTTTTAAGACTTCTTACAGATATTGGATTGCAAGCACAGTGGAAAGCAAAACAATTATTGGGTGTTATCCATTAAGAAGAATTCAAATAGCAACTGTTAACAATCTGTAACACCAGGGTAGTTGTGGGCTTTTCTCTGTGTCATAAAAGACCCTCAAAGTTACCATAAAGCTTCAGTCACTTTCAGTGTGATAGGTTACACATGTGAAGGTTTATTTTACAAGCAAAATCTGCATGTAAGCTGTAAAGTGCCTGAATGCTTGGATTACAAGATGGAAAAATAAACAACTGCAATTAAGGCATCAAGCATTCCAGTATTGCTCCTATTATATCATGTGATTTTATTTTCCTAAAAGCACTTCAGAGAAATATCCTGCCAAATTAGGACCTTTAATCTCTTCTGAGATGATCGATGATACTCGGATATGCTATTCAGAAAAAACAGCATTAACAACTTGACTCTAGAAAACATTTTCTGTGAAACCTTTCCTGAGTCCTTTGTAAGTTTTATTTAAAAGTTTAAGTATTGAAATAATCTGTCTAGTTTAATTATCCGTTATTTCATTTTCTAAAGGAAATTAAAATTTTCTTCATCTGGAGGTGTATTATATGCAATGAATTATAGCCTAAGAGAGCTATTACAAATAAAAATAGATATATTTTTGGAGCTTTTGTAGGTTTGGAAAGCACCAAGAAATTAGGTGCTATAGAGCTAACATTCTTCTTGGTTTATACTACATTGTGCATTGATTGTGAAGTTGACACAGATCTTGTTAGAGGTGATGTTTTCAATATTCGAAAGGTTTAATTGAATATACTATAAAAGAGTATTGTACAGTGGAATTGCAAAGAAGTCTATAAAAGGTGCTTTCAAGTGTTTGATTTGTAAAGTCAAACTAATTCTGAATGTAGGCACATTCCCTGATGAAAGTTTAACTAAGCAGTTTAACTGCAGTGCTGGAGCAACTGGAATCTACCACTGATGTGTTCAAGTACATATGTTTTCATTAGTTATTAACACCCTACTTTCTTAGAGACTTAAATTTTTAAGTGCTTTGTGAGTGTTAACTTTTAGAATGTTACATTTTCATAAATGTAAGAGATTATTATACTTTACATTGACATCTTTTAAAAAATTCTATTGCAAAAATACCCTTTTTTCCCCACAAAACTCTACTAGACTGTGTAAGTTTTTCCTAAATGATTTTTCTGACTTCAGAAGTGACTGTATTTTATAAATTTTATCTTTATTTCATTATCATTCTCCAAGTTTAAGTGGCAAAAAAATGGTATTTCGAACTGAACTGAGCTATTTAATCAAAGAAACCCACTAAAATGAAGGAATGTCTTAAAATTAAGGAAAAGAAATAAAAAGGAATGCTCTATGTATAAAAAGAACAAAATCACTATTCTTTCTCTGCTTTGCTATCTACTTGGCAAGACAATATTATTTGTATTTCCCTATAAGAACAATATCTTTGATCACCACTGAGAAGAAGTGAAGAATTTTCTACATCATCATCATCAACAGAAGACTTCTGCTACCTTAACGTCCAAAATACCTGTCAAGAAAAGCTGTATACTGATTTTGAGGGAATAGTGCCACCTGCTGAGCCAATATCTTCCATTTTTGTGGCACTTTGAGTTCGCATAAATACAGATTTGATTCAGTGTTGTGAGCTTGAAAAATCTTCCACTCCTTAATCTTTGAAAATGATTCTTATGTTTATAACTAGGATTTTTAAATTAAATTTATTCTACTAGCACTTAAATTTAAGGCTAAACTGCTTGGATGTAGCTCACACCTACTAATGAGTTTATACACTCTACCACAGGAGGCTCAGAGCGTCTATGATATTACAAGTGCTGTTGCAGTATAAATAATGAAGAACAAGTCTCCTGGCTCTTATCTAAAAAAGGGAGTCCACTCTTCCCAGGTGAATTTACTGGCAAACCTCAAGTTTGTTTTCAAATAACTAAGGTAGGGAATTTGTTTTAGCTTAAGTTAAAATCTGTCCTATGAGTGACATTGATATCTAGGTCAATGCAATGTTTTGAACTGTTTTTTACTGGACTATTTAGAGACAACAGGTGATCCAAGTAAAACAGAAATACAGAAGGTTTGTCTGATTTGAGAATATTTTATTTCACAGACTAATTATGTGCCTTGATGTCATCAAATAACCTATGTCTTAAGTTCAGTTAGGAAGCCTATAAATCAATAAAAAGGCACCCAACGTTTTTAAAATGGACATTTTTATCAAAACAACCTGAAGCCAATTCAAGGCAAGACATGTGATGGCAAAGAGAATCAGTCTATTATTCAATTATCCCACCAGTTTAGGAGAAATACAAAGGACCAATATGAATGCTGCTGTGGGGGTTGCATACTTAAAAAATTGTAGAGGCATCAGTAGTTCAGGTTGCATTTTGATTTGCACAGAAAGGAGATTTGAAATTCTCCCTTTGCATTTTATTCACCATTTAGTCTCCAAAATCATCATACTAACTGTAATACAAAATTTAAAAGAATTATCTATTTCTTAAAGTCTTTAGTCACAAGTCTTGTAGTGAAACATATTTGAATATTCTCATTTTTCATTCTTCTCATATCGCTTTAACTTTCTGTTGTGTACAGGCATTTCCATTAGTCTTTCTATTCCATTTGCAGGAGGGATAATTAGGAATAACTCCAATGAATTTAAGACATGTCATTGTGTGAAATCCTGAGATTACTGGGCCAAAGTACTCTAGATCTTCAGTGTGCAAACATATCTCTGATATTTTGTTATTCCATCTATTTCTTAAAGTGTCAAAATGTGTTTCCAATCAAAACATAGCCTGTGATTAATGACTGTGATGTTTGAGTTTTAATTTGCTTTCATTTTTTCTGCAGCTAATGATTTATGAGAAAGACCAGTGAAGGAAATCTCCTTTGTGAGATTT
>VXBX01009724.1:146299-196983 GCA_013400415.1 Scytalopus superciliaris | reverse complement strand
ATTAATGACTGTGATGTTTGAGTTTTAATTTGCTTTCATTTTTTCTGCAGCTAATGATTTATGAGAAAGACCAGTGAAGGAAATCTCCTTTGTGAGATTTGTACTTATCAGTAAAGAATGAAAATCAGAACTCAGAATCAGATGGAATTTTCCCTCAGTTTCCAAAATGAATTTCCTGAAGGACTAGAAGGAAAAAAAAAAATCAAAATAGAAAGCATTTTTGTGGNCAGCATTAATGTCTGTGCCTTATTTCAGAATGAGCAGGCAATGCATTATTTGGCAAGAAAGCTTCCAAATATGCAAGATCCACACATTTTGCATCTATAGGATTTTATATTTTAAATTAAAATGTGCCATGACATTTTGATACAATTTTGTTACCCCTACCCTTTCATTAAGATTTGTCATGGAGAAAATTCAGAGACCATTTGGAAGTAAAGAAATCAGAAGATCTGGTTCAACTGAATAGTTAGATTACATTTAAAAGGTAAAACAGAGCAGGATTCAACTCCCTACCCTAGGATTAGCAGATATTTTATTCCCAACATTCACTGTTCAGTGGACACCTATGTTTAAGCACAAATAGTAATAATACAGCTAAAGCCATTACTTTAAACTGAATATGAGCTTGTGTGCCTTGTTACGACAGGAACTTGAAAAGTTAAGACTGTTTTTGTGGATGGATCAGAGGAAAAACAGAGATATAATGGTTATAGTGAATCTATAGAAAAAGCAACTGTGCATATTGAACATGAAAAGTCAGTCAATGGCCCTGGAAAATCCATGCCTGACAGGCAAAGCCATTGTGATCAATGAAAAAATATGTAGAATTTAAAGGTAGTCTGCCAGCAATACATTAAAGTACCTCCAGGTACACTAATGCAATGCTTTGAATAGCAAAATCTCTTACGTTCTCCATGCACATAAAATCATCTAAAAAGAGTTTATGCATTGACATGACAGATGACTGTGTATTGAGACTCAACCAAGAGGATATTTAGGAAAAGCAGGAATGGCATTTTGTATGAGAAAATCTGTTAAGGGTGTTTTGGTTAAGATGGAATGTAATCGTTTTCTGTCAAACCTGTCCTGTGTCTGGGAGAAAATATACTGCCTTTTAGAGAAGGGAGCTTGAAAATAGATCTCTTCCTCCTTTAGCTGCTGTGAGAATGTAATTTTAATTCAAAACAGTAAATAAAACACATGCACACATGCACATATACAAACACACTTACTCATATGCATTAAAAAAAGAAAACACAAAATCACAAATTTCTCTCTGGAGCCTCAGCTGCAGCATTATTTCAAAATGCTCATTATGTGATAGACACTGTAAACTTCGGGGCATGTAAAAAGATTTAGACCAGGAAAATATGCTTTTGAAAAGAAATGAGGGAACTTGAAGGTGTTCTGTAAATGAAATCAAATATCGAGTACAGGGACAGATAGATTTCAGGCCTTCTGGGTCTAAAGTTGTTCAGTGCACAAAGATTTGTTTCAAAACACTCTCAAGGCCATAAGAAAAGCCATCACCACTTTAAGAAGGTGATTTTTTTTTCCTTCCCCAGAACGAAGAATGTCACAGTCATTTAAAAAAAAAATTTAAAAAATTCTCCCTGCACATACTTTTTTTCTTGTCATTTTGCTTCTTTGTGCCACTTCCCTTGTCTGTCATAGACAGAACATAACCAAAATACTTCTCTTCACTATTGAGATAAATTTCCTCTTGATTTAAGCAGGAACTCTTTGAAGGTGTGATAGAAAAGGATTATGAAGTCTGGAATAGAAGAGAATAGAGCAGAATAGAATAGAATAGATCCCACTTTTCTTAATATGTAAAATAAAACCCAGTATTCAACAGAGTGAGGACTAAAACCTTCCCATCAGATAGAATTCCTTTTCAAGAATTCTTTTTTTTTTTTTAAGAAGGAAAATCTAGAAAGTCATTTCTAAGGGAGTGGGGGTGACATACCAGTAAATAGGAGTAATAAGTATTTTAGTATGAGTACTGTCTAGGTCATGTTCTTCAAAGACCCTTGACGTTGGAGATAGGAGTCTATTTATGACAAAATAAAGCAGATTATGTTATAGGCTTTACAAAAATGTCAAAAAATGTTTAAGGAGTGGGGGTTTTAGTAGCCACAAGTGAAAAAAAAAAAAGTCATCATAAGACAGTCTTCCCATTAAAAATGGATAGCTCTGGTGTCATTTTTCAAATGCCATTGGCCTGGCAAGTAAACAGTACTCAGTAGACTCCTATGGGTTGTTCACAGATGTGTACTCTTGGGGAAGTTTACATTCTTTTGGGATAATTTAGTACAGCTATAGTTTATGAAATTTCTCATACTTATTAAATCCTCATAAAACTATAATGATAAAGTTTACAGATTTTATCAAAAAAGAAAACCCACACAAAATTTATAAAGCTACTGGCTTTATCATAGTGTATTTAGAATGGTTTAAGTCAAGCTTTTTCCTATCTCTGATTGTGAATGAAAGAAGGAGACACTTTATTTTTATTTCATTAGAGGGAAGATGAAAAATAACAACCTTGATCTACACTGGAATTTCTAAAGTTAAATTACATTGATAGTATTTGGTAAACCACATTATACAAGTCTGGTATTTCCACTGTGATTGCATGAGTAGAATTTTGAGTTCTAATGCAGATATTTAAGTGCTTTTTTTCACTTTCAGTTTCTGTAGTTATTGTAAATCTTCTGTTACTAGGGGTTTTTTTGTAAAATTTTGACCTCCCTCTCCCAAAGAAAAAAGATAAAGGGGCATTAAAACAATTGCAAGAAATTGACAGGAAAATAATAATATAACAATAAACCCCAAGAAATTAAGTGCAGAAGAAGAACTAGAAAGCTGCCACTTTGTGATTATCTTTACCCAATCTATATGTTATATATCTCCTCAATATAAAGGATCATGGTTCAAAAAAAAAATCAGGACTTACAGTAGATCTACAGAAGTCACAAATGTGGCGATTTCTGTCAATTAAGAGTCAGCCTGACATGACCGTTTTACAAGGCACTAAATTTGTTATATTTCTGATACAATAGCAAAGAGGAAATTTAATAGAATAGCAATTTCTTTCCTTCTGCCATGCTGTCTTAACTCCCACTCATGAGTTGTTTTCCTTCATTCCAGAGAAGTGCTCCTTTTCAGACATATGGCATGTTCCAGTTCCTACTGAGGCTTACTGGATTTGATGGGAGTTAGGTCACGTTCTTAAAATGGGTTCTGAACAGGCAGCAAAGAGCACAGATCAGCTCTTTATGAACAAGTTTCATTGTAGTCTGGCACTTCTGAGCTAACACTTCCCCCCTCCTCCTTCTCTCTGAGTCCTATGGCAAGTTGACCATCTGTCTATAAAGGAGAAAGCTTTGATATGTATGAACCACTCAGCTTTTACTCAGCTTGGAAGCATTCTGCACATCCGTGTGAAATGTTCTTAGAAAACCTACCGTGACAGTTTTATGAATGGAGTCCATTGTAAATTTCAACTCTAAAATAGAATTTATGGACTATGTTTAATGCTTAAAAAGGGAGTGAGCTGGGGCAGGTATCTTAAAAATATCTATGGTTCATGAACAGCCAGTAAAAACTGCAAAAATTAGACTTTCTGCATCAAAATATGCACAAGACATTATATCAACAGCAACAAAAATAAGAAAAAAAATTACTTATAGACAAAAATTAGAGTTAATTTTCCAGGAAGCTTAAAGAGTTAGGAGTTTATATTGAACTATGCATGATACTACCATGCATCAGGCAATACTTTGTCCTGACGGTGAAAAGGAATGTACGGATAGGATTTCCTGTGTTCATGGTTCAGCTGAAGATTTGCAGACTCTGGCACCATTTGTGTCTAGGCTTTCCTTTAGAATTTAAGGCTTATTAACACCATCCACCAAAAGTTTAATTGTAAAAACAACTAATTGTTTGATGTTAATGGCATCTTGAAGCTTTTTTATACCTTAACTAATACTTTTCTGCTTCCTTTAGTTGTCCAATTCAAGGGCTTTCCTCTTTCGACTACAGATTTTGCAAGTGTTTCCACACTTTCTTAGCTCTTCTTTCCTTCATCCCTAAACCCCTCCATATTTTTCATCTTCCTTGCCATGCCTTTCCAGCTGGCAAAATTGTCTCCTTCTTCTGCTCTGCCACTACCACCCCAAAACACCAAATCATTGTCTAATTGGTAATCCCCAGTATATCCTGCGTGGGCATTTTGCCTATTTTTGTTGTCATATGACTTGCATTTTAGATATTTGCACTCTTACTAACAGAGAGAAGCTAAGAGAGGTGGTTTGGCAGAGTCAAGAGAACCAGTTTTGATTAATAGCTCTGCATTACAGATTTTCTTTTAAACAATCTTTGATCTAAGCCTTTGATATGATTTATTCTGTGCTCGTAGTAAAATGGTGGCTCATCTAGAGTGTACACTGCTGACCTGCAGGGGACTCAAGTATCTCTGAGTCAGGCAGTCTTATTCTCTCTCATTGTCTGGGAATACTGTTTCTTTCACAAACTATGTCACTTTGCTGCTCGTCATGCTAACACATCTATTCTGTGACCCAGAACAGGTCAGCTTCTGCCCAGCAGCCAGAGGGGAGCACTGAACTATCCTCCCAGGGGTACATCTACCAAAGGAAAACAGTAATTGTATTTGTGCTCCAGTTTACTCTAAATCTGCTCTATTGTTACAGTAACTCAAGAAAATGTTTATATGTTCCAGATTATTTTAATACAGAAGAGACACCGCTTTGCAGTAAACGTTTCCTGTATTTTCTCTATTTTTGTAATCCTGGGTTATCTATCATCACCACCTGCGACTCCTCGAGCGCTTCCATCAGCGCTGCCTTCGTGCAATACTAAACATCCACTGGACAGACTACGTGACTAATGTGTCTGTTCTGGAGCAGGCAGAGGTCACCAGCATTGAGGCCATGCTGCTGAGAACGCAGCTGCGCTGGGCAGGGCACGTCTCCAGGATGGAGGATCACTGCCTCCCTAAGATTGTGCTCTGTGGTGAGCTTGCCACTGGCTGCTGCAAGAGAGGAGCCCCGAAGAAGAGATACAAGGACTCCCTCAAACACCTCAGCCTTGGCCATATTGACCACCATCAATGGTCCGCTCTGGCCTCCAATCGGGAGGCATGGAGGCACACCATCTATAACGCTGCTGCTTCCTTTGAGAGCGCACGCAGGATCAGTCTGGAAGAAAAAAGACAGCACAGAAAGAACCGTGCCTCGCCAATACAGCCTGTGGAGACTTTCCACTGTGCCTTTTGCGACCGGACTTGCCTATCGCGCATTGGCCTTTTTAGCCACCAGCGCGCTTGTAGCAAACGTGGGTAGAGCCCTTCTCAAATCTTCGTTTGCGAAGCCGAGCCATGATGAATACAGTGGGCATAAATAATGCTTCCTACATCAGAATCTTTCAATTACTCAAGCTATCATATTGCTTGCATCTTAGCTTTTCCCACAGCTGCACATATTGCAATACTTTGATAATTTCTCATACTTCATTATGTACATAGACCCAGATTGTCTTTCTCTCAATTATCTCCAACTTTTATAGTGAATTGCTTCAATCTCAAATTCTAATAACACTCTTGGAAGCAGCAACGTGAAGAAAATAGTGAATATTTTTTATTAAAAGTGTTTATTAAACGTGTAAATTATTTCACATATAAACCCAAATTGTTGAAATGAAATTAATTCTTTTAGCTACATGAAAAAACTAACAGTAATATTTTACTTTGTATTTAATATTCTGCAAATGATATATTGAGAAAACCCATCTAATAAAAAAAAAAAAAAGAAATTATTTTTGTTTCATACGTAGACGGATGCCTTAGCTATTCCCCTAATAGTGATTTGAAAGCAATTCATAACACTGAAGGCTGATGAGGCATAAACTTCTGATTTTTGCATCTACTTAAATCATTTATTTCTCTCATCTACAATAAAGGTGTGGAAGCAGGGCCAAGAATGATCAGCATCAGTCCCAAAATGAATATGCAATCAGTGCCTGCTGGTACAAGATTCTGGAATGGTTTCAGGATCTGGCAGTATGGTAACTAGATGTGTGACTTAGTAAATGAAATTAGTAATTTAATTCTGCCCTAGTACCAAAGAAATTAGTGAAGTTAAATCAATGCTGAATTTGAACCCTTTCCTCAAAACACAAACATAATTTAATTGAAACATTTGCATTAGCCAAGAGTTTCTGTGAGTCACTTCAGTATAGGATTTCTTTCACTATTAACCCTTCACCACACTGAAAAGAACCTAAGAAATTCAAAACAAGTTTTCAGGATGTATGACAAACATATTTATGAACATTGACTTTTTTCCTAAATATAAATACTTCATTATTTTCTTTTTTCTTTTGTAGTAACGAATGTCTGAAGTGGTAAATTCTTTGCATAAGTCATGAGATTACCAGCCAATGCCATATGTTGAAAATGAAAGTGAATCAAGGTGAGTAGCACTGACCTTCAAAGTACTGATTCACACACAGCATCCTATTTTAAAATCCAATAAGATACATTATTAGCAATTGAGCTTGTAGAATTGCTTTTCAATTTTACAGATCAAGGTCTGAATTTCAGTCTAAGGACGAGCTTTATTAGTTATAGCTGTTCCTTATTTCCTATATATTTCCTGTCCTAGAAAAGAGGCTTTCACTGCTCACTCCCCATGTGAAGCTTTACCTAATAAATTTGTGTATATTTTTTGCTCAGATTTACCCTGTGGTTTAGTGAAATTTATGTCTTTCTCTGAAGCCATCACAGTACAGGTAAGGTACAGCCTTACATGAGTAAAGGAATAATAAATAGGGTGGGTTTTGTTGTTTTGTTTTTTTTTTCAGTTTTAGAGATTGTCATCAAAGACTGAAAGATATTGTGAAAACACGTTTTGAATGTAAAGGAAGTTAAGGTAATCTCACTGGAAAGCATGTGGTCAGTCAATTTATTAGTCTTCTTGGGTTTACCTGGCCACTGGACAAGTTAGGAAGCACTTGAAAAGAATAAAAATAACCATGCTTCAGTAATTCATTCAACCTGAGATCTGAAAGTATTCTCATGATATTTGTAGCCAGAACAAAGCTAGATACGAATGAAACTTAAAAGGATCTGGTTTAATCAAACATACAGTACAGCTTCTAGAGAGAACATTGTGATTTTCATGGCTCCTGAGCTGGCCATATATTAAACTTGAATTGGACTCAAAGGGGGAATGGTGTTTGATAAGATAACCTATGATTCATAAGGCGTTCAACTGTGGGAAAATATTCTAAAATTCCTGTGTGCCACCTTCCCATCAGATTGGCTTTGCATTCTAAAAGTATTAGGTGTAACAAGGGAATAAGGTCAATTAAACTAGAACAGTCTTTTCTCTGGCTTTTCCAGAAGCTTATTTGAAAAGGAAAATATCTTTATTATAACATTTCTAAAGTCATTAGAGCTGGAAAGTCATTATGAAAAATGCAAATTATTATACTATTATGGTTTTATCTACTTATATTATGTTAGCTTTTCATTCTCATACTTTGTAGTAGAGTAGCATTTTCAACCCTTCTCAGATTCTGTCATCACTTGGAAGTTCAATTACTCCTTTTACTTTAATCATCAGGAATATATTTGGATGTTGGAATCACACACTGTCTTGTTCTGCTGGAAGTGTTCATGTATTTCTCAATTGCTGTAAATGATGAGACCGCACACAAAGTAAAAGCAGACTAAGGACAAATNATCCACTATGTTTATCCTGTGTTTGGGCTGAACAGTGCACAATGTGACTCTACCTCATAAATTAAGACTAGTCTAACCTGGCAAATTCTGTAGCTCTGAATATGAATAGACTAGTGGCAGCAATATGGTTTCAAATAATTCTGTTCAGATCCTTAGGGAAATCTGTATGCCATGGATTTTGAACAAGGAATCTTAACCCTTCTCAGTGATGGATTTTGAACCAGGAATCTTAAGCCTTCTCAGTAGATTTCCAACACTTTCTGGTTTCAGCCAGCCTGAAAACAGCCTCTGAGAATTTAACTTACAGATGTGGTCATTAATCAGCTCAACCACTAGTATTTAAAGATCTGTAAACTCTGCAGAAATATGGCAAGTTTTCTTTCCCAGCCCATGCTAAAGTAATATTAAAACAAGCAGCAACTGCCATTTTCAATGTAAATGAATAGCTAACCAAAAGGATGGCTAAAATCTCTAGTCTTGTTAAATGCTGATTAGACAAGCCTTGAGAAAATACTCTGCTGTTTGGCTTTTATTTTGTTGGGTTTTGCATTCTTTTTCCTTTTGAATGAAGCGGAAATTTTTGACATTTGCAATAGACCTCAATCCTCTCAGTTTTCCAAAAAATAAAGATTATTCACTCATCTGTGACATATATTGCAGCACTATAAAAAATGCAATGGTTTACTTGGGTATTTCCTTGTCTCTGTAATGTCCCTCAGAAAATAAATCACATAACCAATCATTTCCTTAGGTGCCTTCAAGACATTTGCTCCTTTTACATAGTGTGTACTGAAATTAAGCCACTTTGAGCATCAAGCTGCTAAAGCTCACACTTTAATGTATTTAACAAAAGTTGTATCTAATTTGTCTAATAAAACTTTATCTGTCACCTCCATCAGTCTGGCTAAAATTCAAAGTCAATAAAAATGCAATTGCAAATTTGATTCAATCAGGGATTTTTTGAAAGGTGAAAAGCACATTTGGGGGGTTTGTTTTAATTTTACCATAATTCCACCCAGTTCACTAACTGAAAAGAAATTGAAGTTTCAAAACTGTCTATAGCAGGAATTCTTTCTGTAACTTTTATCCCAACTCCAAGTCAAAAGCAACCTAACAAATCATGTTCAGATAATCACCAAAAAAATTTCTGACCCTGCTTTGTGCTTACCTGACCCATGTGCATCCCCTTCATCCCCTTGTCTGTCTTTTGTGATTCATCTGCACAGTAAATCTGTCTTATTGTCAACAGGTAGCTCTGTGGCAGATTTCAACTTGCTTGGTGAATTTCATCTATGAGGGTTACTTAAATACAAAAAGTATTATGTTTTTCAGGTTACAGAAGGAATGTGGGAAGGTTTATATTTTGCCAGAAGAAGGGATAAATGCTTTTATCACACACAAGCTGATAATTCAATATAAAAGCTTTTAAATGTTAAAACACTACATTGCAGGTCAGGAATACATATGAAAATAAACAAAAGGTGTGTTTTTACCTTTTCACTTGCCATGTTGATATCTCATCTTTCCAGATCCCAATGGCCTTTTGGATGTTCTATTTTCCTTTCCAAGTAATGAAGATAACATGACCTTTGCAGGTGTCCAAGAAATCTATGAAATTTGCAGTGCTAGTTCGAGATAATGTTTCTAATAAACTATTTTTATTTTATATTGTGTCCTTAAAAAGAAAGGCGAAATTTTAAAGGCATTTTTTTAGAAGTCTGAATCAGACCCTTGTAGAAAAGGAAAATTTTTTGTGTTGTTTTCTTTGGGTGTTTTGATGGCTTGGGGCTTTTTTTCTTTTTTGGAAACACAAAATTATGTTATTTATTATGTTATGAAATCTGATTACATTTTTACACATATATTAGGTCTGAGTCCTTACTGCTTGAGGTGGTTGAACACAGCAAGAGAAACTCTGCATCTTTGTACTTGTTAGTTTTAGTGATTTTGGGCTTCATTTCATTGACTTCTGCTCTGCTGTGTGACCTTCTGACCTGTCACTTGAAACTGTCAGGGAGGGGTCATCCATGTACATGCTTAATTTCCTTAGAACTTGAATTTTGTTTCTGTGCAGTTTCTTCACCTTGGATCAAAATGACTCACTTAAGTAAACAGACTATTTAAAGTGAGACATTATCACTACATCAATGCCTTTCTGTATAAAATTGCATCTGTCTATGAAGTCTTTCTTTTACTTTGTTAAGATTTCCATCCTTCTTTGCAATTTATATATTTGAAAGAGAAATAATCAACAAAAGTATCTTTAAGTTTCTATAAAAAGGAGAAAAATAAATCATTTTGGGTGATCCAAAGAGCATGAAGCTATTTGTGGATTTTGTATTTACTGTGTAATCAGTGATAATGCTCCTGTGCTTCTGTCACTTGGAACCTCTACAGCATCAGTCCAACCCAACAAATCTCTATATCTCTATATCTTTATCTCTATATACTTTGGATATTGTTCTGAGAAAATTTGTTGAAGTTCTCATTCTCAAGCCAAAAGTTAGATTTATGCAAGTGTATGAAACAACCATTTCAGAGAATCACGATTTTGCCATTTTGAAAAGAAGTCTCACTTCCCTTTCCTTCCTACACTTATACTGACTTACACAGTTATGCATCAAAATGATTACTTTCTTTTTATCTGAACAAACCTGTCAAATGATAACCAGATACAAAACTGGACTTAAACCTTCTGGCTGCCTGGCCTAGCTACTGATTGCTTTTACCAAACTCTTGCCTTCTGATCACTCTCACTTTTCCTGAACATCTTAGTTAAAATAATTTCACTTTGTTCTTCTTCTAACCATTCCAGAGTTAAATTCTACCGAAATTCCTCTCTGCACTAAACTTTCCACATACAGGTCACATATAGCTGATAGCAGAAGAAAGGAAAGCACACAGTGTACAAGAAGCCTGGAGACACACCTTTTCTCTCCTCCAAAAAAGTCAGAGGCAACATGGTTCTCCACACATGAGCTCTGGTAAGCAAAAGCTTATTTCTAAATTGACCATAGCTTCCTTTTGCAGGAGCAGAGCTGAAGCTGCGGAGAACCTATCTTTTTTTTTTTTTTTTTTTTTTTTTTGTTCCTGATCCGAAGAGTCTCTGTCTAGAAGTGCCTTGGCTCCCCACCCAACCATACAAGTGCTTGTGCTGGCACAAGGGAGACAAAGCAGGGGGTTTCCCTGTGGAAAAGATTAGCTTAAGCTGGTTGTGACTCTGAAGCTATGGGAAGAGCACTGATGTGATACCACACTCAGGATGAAACCCGCCTGGTTTGGGCACTAGTACAGAGAGTTCTGACTTCTGAGATGCTCACTCCAGGACATCAGGTCTCCCTGAGCTCCTGCCAGCCACTGCCAATGCTGCCAGCGTGCAGCCAACAGAGTGACACACCTGCTTTTGCCCTGTCTGTCCCTGTTTGATGCCAATCTGGAATTTAGGTTGGGTTTTTTTGTTGCTGTTGTTGATTTTTGTTTGGTTGGGGTTTTTTTGTTTGTTTGGGTTTTTTTTTTGTTTGGTTGGTTTTGTTTGTTTGTTTTTTCCTAATACTAGCATATATATTGTGTTTAAGGAAAAGAAAAAAAACAAAAAATCCTCAACAAACAACCTGGTCTGGCATACATAGTGTGAACAAGATTGCATTATTTATTTGAGTATATCTTAGTCAATTGAAAAAAGTAAAACCTGAAAAACTATATTTGGAATAAAAGAATTGGAGGCCTTGTCTGGAAGGCTGCAGGTACATGTGACAGAAAATAGGGTGCTAAGAGAAGATGGGGTTTTACAGTTCTTTTAGGTCCTAGAAAATTAATTTGTCCAAAGAAAATCCAGAGAAATCAGACAGAAAGAGAAGAATTATTCTATTCAAACCCATCACAATAAACTATTTTAGAAAGTCACTTTGTTCTCATGCCAGCATACAAGAAGATTTATCCCAAATAAGGTTTCCAAAATGTATGCCACAATCCAGAAAACACAGATTGTGTTTAAATACCCGTTATTTGAATTTCTTGAATTCAGAAAAAAGAGTTCAAACTTACTATATTGAGGGATAACTTAGAAACAACTTATGCTTTTATTTTAAAATGTCAGAGAAAATAACATCTGGAAGAGGTAATCGTTAAAGAAATATTCGATTGTACTTCTAAGCCAATATATGAGCATAAAATTTTAGTTCAGTGTATTCTATAATAGACTAACCAAGCTATACACATACATATACTCCAATAAAAATCTATATATTTAGCCTCTTATGTCATAAAACACATTTTAAAAATATATGCAAGTCTCTAAAAAATCTGACAGTTAAGTGCAAGCTGTATTATGTCAGCACAGAGCTTGAGGTCAATTGGAACTCTCCAGTACTTGTTTAGTGGAAAAAAAAAATCAGTCTCTTCCTGAGCTTCATGCAGTTTTAGCAACGATCAGAAAAAAAATCTGGCAAACTATCTGCAAGACTGCAGATGCAGTCTAGGTGAAGACCCCGTTTTCGAAGGAATTCCTACAACCTTTGCTAATTTTGGAAGCACTTGATAACCCTTAGTACTAGAGCTCTGATTGCCAGAATATTTTAGCATCAGTATGTTGAAGCTCTCAGATAGGGCCATAGCAATTTATCTGGAGTGTTGTAAATCTAAAGTAGACTTCCTTGATTCCTGGACTAGTTTTCACCTGAAAATTCAACTGTATTCATAGCTCTCATCATTTGTGCCTTAGCTGTTTGATTTGAAATATAGTGTAAATCCACCTAATAAAGAAATATATAAGAACTTGCTTATATTTGGTGTGAAAATAAGTGTCTATGCATTTTGCAATTACAGACTTCACAAACATGAGAAGTGCTTGTCTCTCCCTTTGAAAATACCACAACAATAGACTTGCAGAGTTCAGGATTCCCAGAATGTGGAAAGGAGGATCATGGTTAAGCCATAAAAATGGCAGCTTGTGCCTTGGGAGCTGACAAATATTGGGCATAAACCTAGCAGGAGAATGAAGGAAGTTTGAGCTGTAGAATCCTCTCAGCTCTTAATTCAGTACTGTCCCAGAAAAAAATGATAGTTTGACATTTCCTTAACTCTGAAACTACTTTTTATCCTTTGTTTGCATCACTGACTTCTGGAGTGATCTTAACAAAAAAAATACAATGAGATGGCTAAGAATAAAAGTCACAGTGCTTTGAAGTGATTGCCTCATAGCAGCAAAAGAAGCCAATGCTAATGATGTTTTTTCTTTCACATATACATATANTATATATATATATATATATACATATGCACACAGATTTCTAAAACTCTTTCTTTTTTCTGTCTTCTTCAAAAAGTGAGCAGGTGAAAGAAGGAAGGAGGGACAGGTCTTATAAGGAGTGGGTAAGGGATCTGGAGTTGTTTAGCCTTGAGAAGAGGAGGCTCAGGGGGACCTTCTAACTCTGTACAACTACCTGAAAGGAGGTTACAGAGAGGTTGGGTGGGTCTCTTCTCCCATGTAACAAGTGACGACAAGAAGAAGTTGTACCAGGGGAGGTTTAAATTGGATATTAGGAAAAAAATTCTTAACTGAATGAGTGGTAAGGAATTGGAATAGGCTGCAAAGGGAAGTGGTGAAATCCCCATCCCTGGAAGTGTTCAAAAGCCATGTGCACTTGAGAATATATTTAAGTGGTGAACATGGGGGTGCTCTGTTAATGGTTGAACTAAATTATCTTAGAGGTCTTTTCCAATCTTAATGATTCTATACCTATATGAAATGTTTCATATAATCCTATTTAACTGTCCTTGTTGAGTGCCCCTTTTTCCCACAGACAACCTGTGTAGTCCCAACTATTCAAGCATTACTAAGATCTGTTTTTTCTATGTCTTACATTTATACAAACTGTAAGACATCTTTATGCCAAGTACCTTTGGACCTATGTCCAGATTCCAATAATGGTTCTTCAGAAATTTCTGCTTCTTGCAGCTGTTTTCCTTCCCTTGAATACACTCTCTGTTACCCAGCTGCTTAATGCTGCTGTTGATCACAAAGGATATTTGAATCAGGCTTTGGTGTACAGCACCTTGTTTATGATCAGAATGTATGTATATTATTTTCTCAGTCTTATTTCCTCTCAGGCTTTCCTTCTTCAGGATGAATGCATTCTTACTACAGCGACCCCAGAGTGAGAAGTGTGGACATAGTGTGAACAGTAGCTTTGGATAGACCTAACAGCCAGGTTTTGGGAGAAACCTGTGTCCTCAACATATTAAAAAACATACAAAAATCGTCTAAGACTTTTCAAATCTAGTGACTTTCACTTGGGAAACTCATCATGGCTGTATGATTTTCCTGCAGTTTCTGGTGGTGCTAACAGCAGATGTCAATACTCAGTACACAGTACTAATTTTTAAAGTGATAGTGGTTATTACCCAATACAAAGGAATAGTTGTATGCACTCTGAGGGGAAGCCACCTCTGCCTGGGAGAGACTCCTTTGAAAATTAGTAACTAATACAAAAATACTTGGCTGACTTGTGTGATTTTTCTATCACATCACAGTAATTACATCCAGTTGAGAAGCAGGATATTTACCTAAAGCTATGTCTATTCTGCAGGATGTATCTCAGCAGACTTACTCTTGACATCAACATCATTTGTTTAAACCTACTTAAGACCCAAGGAAATGGCATGAAATTGGGTCAGAAGATGTTTTGGTTGGGTGTTAGGAAAAGGTGCTTCACCCGAAGGGTGGTTGAGCACTGGAACAGGCTCTGCAGGGCAGTGGTCATAGCACCAAGCCTACCTGAGTTCAAGCAGCTTTTAGACAATGCTCTCAGGCACATGGTGTGATTCTTGGGGTTATTCTGTGCAGGGCTGGGATGAAATCAATGATTATTGGGGTTCTGCCTGGAAAAGCTGATAATTAGTGCCATGAAACTTCCTAAGTTTGGACGTGATTATGTCACTTAGCCACTCACAGAAACAGAGGATGAAGCTTTTTCCTCATCAGACAGCAAGCACTTGGTCATTTTTGGCACTCAGCAGAACAGCTCTCTCACTCAGCCCAGCCCTCTCACACACCCCTCAGACTGCCAGGGGCTCTCCACAGCACCATGTCTCAGCCTGCTGCTGCTGCTGCACCATGGAGCAAGGGACAGGCTGCCCTCCAGTTATTCATCCAGACAACACTTCAAGCCTTTCAACATTAATGTAAACAGAATTCCTGTAAGGACTGAGAAGCATTAAAGATGTATATATTATATGTCTGACAGTGTAAGATTCAAAAGGAAAAGTACTTTCTTTTTTTTTCCCTTTTTTTTTTTTTTTTTTTAAGTATATACTGGCTACCATTCCAGACCAGCAATATAAACCCCAGGCACAGTTCAATCATTCTGACAATCTGGACTTCATCTTCACATGAAGGAACTATAAATAATAATTTATAGTTTCAGTTGCTTCTTGTCCTCATTTTTGCTTTTTTTTCTCTGGAATTGCAGTAAGAGCTGAGCACTGGCAGTTCTGATCAAACTTACAGGAGAAGAGACCTTTAGCTTTTGATGCTGTCTCTTATAAGATCCTTCTGGACAAAATGTCCAGCATATGGTGTTACACGATGGATGAGAACCTGGCTCACATGTCAGACACAAAGAGTTATAGAGAACTGGGGTAACATCAAGCTGGCATCCAGTCACTAGTGTCTCTCCACCCTTGTCCCAGTTCTCTTCAACATCTTCATTAACTACTCGGATGCAGGACTTGAAGGAATACTAAGTAGGTTTGACAAGGACACTAAATTGGGAGGAGCCGTTGACTCCCTTGAGGGCAGAGAGACCCTGCAGAGAAACCTCAGCAAGCTAGAGAGATGGGCAGTCACCAGCTCTGTGAACTTTAATGAGGGCAAGTGCCATATTCTGCACCTGGGGCTGGGAAACCCCTGATGTGTGTATAGACTGGGGAATGAGAGGCTAAACAGATGATCTGCAGAAAGGGACCTGGGGTCCTCGTTGATGGCAAGTTGAATACGAGTCATCAGAGCCCTGGCAGCCAGGAGGGCCAGCCATGTCCTGAAGGGCATCAGGCAAAGCATCACCAGCTAGTCGAGGGAGGGGATTGTCCCACTCTGCTCTGCACTGGGGCAGCCTCACCTTGAATATTGTGCGCAGTTTTGGGCACCACAATATAAAAAAGACATTAAGCTATAGAGAGCATACAAAGGAAGGCCAGAAGGATGATGAAGGGTCTCAAGGGGTAGCCTTATCAGGAGTGACTGAAGTCACTTGGTTTATTCAGCCTGGAGAAGAGGACACTGAAGGGAGACTTCATTGTGGGGGAACATCCTCATGAGGGAAAGCAAAGGGGCAAGTGTGACCAGAGACAGGACTCAAGGGAATGGCATGAAGCAGAGATGAGGTAGGTTTAGCCTGGATATCATGAAAAAGTTTTTCACCCAGAGGCACATGGTATGATTCTTGGGGTGTCCTCTGCAGGGCCAGGATTTGGACTTGATGATCCTGATGGGGCCCTTCCAACTCAGCATATTCTATGATTCTCTGATTCTATGACTTGAGTGTCATATTAGGGAAAACGTTTGACATTGTTTTCACAATTAAAACCACTTGAGACTGGGTGCTACCCAGTACACAATACTTGGGCTAGCACAGTATTTGACATTTTTCATCTGCACTAGACCTGAACACACAAATCAGCGTTAACACTGAAATGAATCCACCAAACAAAATGAGATGATTGCTCTGCTCCCATGTATATGCTGCTACAAAATTGGTGTGTGGAAATCTCTCACTGCTCTGCAGGGTAGTCTTTGAGTTCTAATGTTTGTGCGTTGCCAAATTCCCTTGTCTCAGTGGAAAAAGTGGTTTATGATTACAGCAGAGCTTTCACAGCATGGCCCACAAACTAACCTATGCAGCATGAAAAGTCTCAGAAGTCTGGACAAACACATGGCAATTTGAAGCAACCTGTTAAATTTCTGGAACTAAGTATTTAGCACAAGTGACACCTGAAGAAAAACATGAGGAAAATATAGCAAATCTTATGTAGATTTCTGAGGCAAAAGTTGGCACAGTTTACTTCTCTGATTGGTCTTATTGCAGTATATTTTTTAGCTTCTAGCACTCTGTTGTTTGAGGAACTATGCATCACAAGATTGGTTTTAATTGCTTCCTTTCTTCCGTAATTGCCTATCTTTATAATTACCTTTGCTACCCTCTGTCTGCCCTCAAACTGTCAGACCAGCTTTGCCTCCCTGTCAGGTGAGACACATTATCTATGACGTGGTAAGTTCTGGAACCTCTGTAAAGGAGTGACTGATACTGAGTTTGTGCATTAATTTTTCAATATACTCTCTTTTAGCAAATCCTAGTCCTTAGCTTGAAAAAAAGGATTGTGTCAAGAGTTGATTGTTGCTTTGCAATGTGGAAAAGCATCTACCAGCACAGCTAAAAGTAGTTCACTTATAGTTTAAGGTGTCCCCCAGCCCAGCTCCTCTTGCAGGGATGACAGCCTTGGTTATAGCCTTAACACCTACTGAGTTTCTCCTTCTCCACCTTCATTAGAGTGCAGCCAGCATGATGTAGCAGTTTTCACAGCAGTTTTCTTGGGTCTGCCTTGAAATCTTCTAGATATTCTTGAGACTTGTTTTGGGATCATCAAGGACCTTTCTTAATTATAGAAAATGAGAGAACTTCTTTTGAACTTGAAATGCATTATCACTTGTGGAAAGTCTCTTGTGTTGACTTGTAAGTAATCACATTGCTGTATTTTGGTTAATATGGAATACTTATATTGTTTCCCTTGAAACAGATACTCATGGCAATTACAAGAACGCTATCAGCTGCTTCTTTAAAATAGTCCATTTATTTTCAGTGTAATCATCACAAATGTTATTCAACACCACATCATGACAGTCCTTACTAGGGATACTTGTTGACCGTAGGAAAAATGCAATTTTCTTACTTTTTTCCTTTCCTTCTTACAGCCTCTTCCATTGAAAGCTGGGGGGGGGGGGGGGGGGTGGGGAAAGAAGGTGTTCAGATAGTAGTAACTGTCTTAATGCAAAACTTCTCTTATCTGGTATCAGGATGTTTATGGTGATAAAGGATTACTATGTTGTTTGAGCCTTTTAAAATCATGTAGGGACAGACACACACAGTTCCAAGACAGCATAGTTTGCAGAATACAGGTTAGTGATGCCCTGAAAAAATGTGCTGACTTCTGCAGGAACTGACAGAAAGCACAGTTATGGTGCAGAGCTGGGAATATTTTCTGCATATTTTGAATATGTCGTCTTTTTACCAGGAAGAAACCTTAGTAAACTTGTATTTTCTAAAATATTTGACATTTATGTTTAGCTACACCTGAGGTTTAGTTTTTTGTTTGGTTAGCTGGTTGGTTGGTGGTTTTGTTTGGTTTGTTGTCAGTTTTCTTTTTACTGAGGACAAAGGGAAGTTTGTAAGACAGGTTTATTGACTGTCTAGAACACTTTATATTCCAGTTTCTCTTGTCACCTACACAAGTAATCACATATGTTTTCAGCTTAGTTTCAGTGCTTTCAGCCAGACTGATGTCTGGACTTTTATTTCATAGGGTGTCTGGGCTCTGGCTGAGAGGATTCAGAGCTCCACTGAGCTTTCCCTACTTTCATACAGAGCACATGCAGAACACATGCTTCACACTGCTGTCAAGGAACAGAACTGCTCCCCATTCTGCCACACTGCATTTTTTTCTACTCTCCAAAAGCATAAAGGGATGTCCTACTAGCTTTTCTTATCTGTCTGTCAAACTAGCTTTCCTCATGCCCTGTAGTCTGGAGGATATGCTGTGACAGTATCATAAGTGTTAATTTTTACTCCATTATGTCTCCTGATAGTTCCTACATACAATGATTCTTCTATATCAGGCTAGGCATAAATTCAGAGACATGGTTCAGCTGAATACATTCTCAAGGACTGGATGCTCAGCAACTGTTTGCTCTTTTTTCTATATGCTCTTTTTTCTTTTTTTTTTTATTTTCTCATTAAGGCTTATGTTGATGTTCTGCTCAGAAAACAATGCTGACTAGCTTATTTAAAACAGTGTTCAATGACTGAAGGGGAAGAAAATTAATCTATATTTCTTTGGGCACCTACATAGTAAAAAGTAAGGAAGAAACCTTTTTAGCCACTTACTGAGTGAAGAAAGGCCAAAGGTAGGGCTGGTTTGTAAGCATTGTCTATATTACCTTTAGACGTGTAGCCTTCAGTGTCCTTGGAATAGTTCTGCCTTGTTCTTTCTCTAGTACATGTAGTGTTGATATCAACTATTTGGTGATATAGGTACATTCATGACTAGGGGCTTTACACCTGCTCTGAAATTAACAATCTGAATAATATGCAATATAAATATGCCTGGGAGCACACAGAGCATGAGCATAAAGAAATCAGATTATAGGAAGCATAAATGAGAACATTTGTAACATGGGGATAATAGAAGAAGTAAGAAGAGATATGTTTCAGTAAGGTTTTTGATAGGGTATCACATAACAGCCCTGTAGTCAGATTATAGCCAAAAGTGGTATGGACTAGACATATATAGACTGGAGGATAGAGGGAAAATGAAGAAAAACTGATTGGGTTGCTGGTTATGGGATTATGTTCTCACCTCACCTGTGCATCATTTCAAAGAGTTATATTAACTTCAATATATAACAAGCTACTGTTTAAAATCTAACTTGTGCTGGGCTACAAATAATGTTCCTAAGGGGTTGGTATAGTGCCTATAATGTATCCACCAAAAACCTGAAGAATGGGCAGGAATGCTGTTTTACCTACTTCATAAGTGGCACCTTTCAAATCCCAGCAGGGCTTCTCTTCAGAGGAAAGGGACATTGGCAAGTTAGAAGACTGGACAGAGAAAAGTGCCATGAGTTTCAACAAAAGCACACGTGAACCCCTACATCCAGAGCAGACTAACCCTGTGCATCACTGCAGGCAGGGAAGCAGCTGATTCTCAACAGGCTAAAGACACACAACAGCGTATCCTTGCAGCATGTAGCCTGTCTGCATATGGGGCTACTTTATGAAGAGCATTGCCAGGAAGTCAAGGGTAGAGATTATTTCATTGTACTTTGTGCTTCTGAGATCTAATCTGCAATACTGTATCCAGTTTCGTATATACCCCCTTCCCCAGGAAATCTGTACACCTCCAATTTACATACCTGAAGACAGAAGTAGAAGACAGCCAAATTCTGCTCAGAAGGCCACACCAAGAAAACCCTTGGAAAAACTCACAATTAGCAATAGGAGGAATTCTGACTGTAATAACTTTTTCCCTTGCATTCAATAAAGAGAAAGGTTTAACCACTGAATTGTCTAGAGACCTTCTTGAACTTGATTTCTTAATCCAAACTTAAAGTTAGACATCCTTTTTTTAAGAGTTCAGATTAGAAACCTCTGCAATTCTTTCCAGCTCAGTGTTTCTATGAGCCTATTATTTGCTTAGAAAAACAAAAAATTAAAAGAGGTTGAGAGGTGAAAAGTAGTCATAGACATAGCATCAATAGAAGAGAAAAGATGTGGGTAGAGAGTACTCTTGTTCTTCTGGTAAATTAAATTATTACTGGTGCCTATTCATACATTCTGTTGATACACTCTGGGTGAAATAACTGCTAGAATCAAGTTCTAGAGGAATTTTTTATCCCTGTGATTACATTAACAGGGACTGCTGGATGATCTGAGTTGCATTCTGATGAAGAGGCCTTGAATCTCTGATCTTTTTCTGTTACACAGTTGTAGCTTTTGATCTTTTACTGTTGGTCTTGAGTTTGAATGCCTGGCTAATGCAAACCTCATCCTTGCTATTCACCCCTTCTATGGCTGTTATAAAGCTACTTATCTGCCATAAAGCTTTGGATTCTGTGTCAGAGCATTACTCTCTGACAAAGTAATCCTGTGGTGTCTATAAGAGCCACCCATGGTCACTTTTGAGGTTTTCTGTAGCCTGTGTTTCTATAATTTATAACATCTTTGCTTTGAGAGTGTCCTGGTTTCAGCTAGGGTAGAGTTAATTTCTACTCAGTAGCTGTTAGAGTGCTGTGTTTTGGATTCAGAATGAGAATGGTGTTAAGACGGGAGCAGCTGCGTGGTGCTTAATCTCCAGTTGGGTTTAAAACCACGACAGAGAGACGGAAGAAAATTCTTCACAGCTCTGTGGGTTCAGATTGGAGTACATGTCAAAGACTAAAACTTGCTTTATTTTGTGTAAAATATAGGCTTTTGCCCTGTTCTTGCTTTGTTATTTTTGGAAGTAAAGAACATTCCTGTGCAGTATGCCAGTACACTGGCAGATACCGAGCTAACAAGATCAAGTCCTTCTACGCTGTGAAGGATGAAGAATACCAGGCTAAGCTTTCAAGTCTCTCCCTCATCCCTAAACAGAAAACAGTAGTGCTTTGTAAGCACTGAGGGCTGAGGGCTAGACTGCTTCTTTGGTGAAGGGAAACTGGTGGAAATGGCCAAATGACAGCTTGTCCTACAGCACTGAGCCAATGCAAATAGCTTCAGACTACAGTGTGGGGCAGTCAGTGATACCTAGCAGTAACCTGCTAATCTGGCAATCCAAAACTGCTGCAATCGTTTTAAGTCTCTCACAAGCTAAAGGATTCTTAGAGCCACTCCAACATGAATAAAAGGAAATAAATTGGCCAAGTATATTGTTCCAATGCAAACAGCCATGCTGAGCCATTCTTCCCAGTATGTAATTTGTACAGAACAAATATAAATTTGGAACATCAGTATCTGTACTTTCTTAAACTTCCTTTTTAAAACTGAGTTTGGACCCATATAGAGGGAATAATGAGAACACATCTAAGAGGGAGAGTGGATTTTATTGCTATTTTTATAACTGTCATAATTCATGTGTATTTAATTCATCTCCAGTCGAGATCTCTTGCATGAAATTACTCTTTTCTATACTATCTGGGCCCACTAAGTAGTTAGAGAGGTGAATAGGTTCAAACAAGTTGGTCCCAAATGTCTATGTATGAAAAGGCAGGCAGATGTTAGAATAAGATCAAGGAAGTTTTTGGTTCTGCTGTCACTAGTGGAATAGAGAAGCAGCCTTAATATAAATAAACATAAACATATAAACATATGTATGAATAAACATATAAACATATGTATGAATTTTAAATATGTACATTGACATGTGAGAGCAGACATGCTCTATGACTGTGACTGAGCGAACTGTGACCCTCAGGCACAGAAAAAAATATATAAGAAAAAATAAATAACCTACCATCTTTTATAATAAAATTTATGTTTATTGCTGTCTATTATGGTGACAGGTATTTCCCTAATTTGCAGTGATTTCACAGCATAATACCTGGGCATGATCAAATGCAAAGGTGACCATTAAAGTTAAAAGTCTATCAATATTACCATAAATATCCCTAGGAGTGCAAAATTTTATCAGTAAATGGATATAATTCATGCTGTCAGTGGATTCTTATGGTTTCAATCTATATTACTTGTTCAAAAATTTCAAAACAAATCTCAAATGATTTTAGAGTAATTTGCACCAAGGTGTTCACTGTTACTGATGTGTTAAAAATATCTGTTCAAAGCTGTGATTTTCTTAGCCAAAAGCAGACAATACAGAGTTCTATGACAGGCACTGAAGTTGGAACTGATTACCTGTGATGGGTGGGATAAACCCCCAAAAACTTAGATTAAGGCCTTAGTTTAGTTAGGCCTGAAACCAAATTTAGCAAGCCTCAGTTTTTTGGGCCATGGGGCACTCCATAGATTTAGAGGGGCAAGTATCACCTGACTTAAGCAACCAAAGAGATATTTCATATCATCTGACATCAAGTCAAGTATAAANGGGGAGGGGTTGGCATTTTGCCAAGGTCGAACCCACGACATTACCCAAGATTCCTTTTGCAGTCACTGGAAAGAAATAGAAATAAAAATCCACTTATCCAAATGTGGGAGTCAAAGATAAATCATTCTAAGTTGTTTCCTAGAGGTATGAATTTCTCTTCACTGATTGTGAAAGAAGTCTAGGATGACTAGCTCACCTTACTAGTCAAATGGTAAGAATTACATCTGAATTCAAACATCCTCAGTTAACCTGCACTGACTTTTGAATACTTTAAAATCAAGTAGGACATTCTAAATATGTTTGCAATCTAGTTTTAGTGAAGTCTTCTCAAGCCTCCTACTTGTGTTATTGACTGACTACATCAGAAAGTAGAAAAAATATAAGATTTCCATATAGGCATACACTTAGCTCTCGACTACTCCTCCCCCCTCCATTACAAATGTAGATATTTCTCATTCATTTTCCTCTCCAGTCTTCCTTTTCTTTGAAGAACCTTGGTCTTTTTAGTCTTCTGAGGTGACTATCCATTTGCTTGACTGTTCTTTTTCTTATTTATTTTCAGCAATCTTTAAGACACTATTTAAATATTTTTGTACTCTCTTTTTACCAAAAGTTAAACCCCAGTGTTTAACGGAGTCACATCCACCAAATCCACCCTAGATTTTCTCAGTTAGAGCATGTTTTTCACTCTCTTAAAACCACATCCACAATTTTTTCTCAAGTATTCATAAACAAAATTCCACAGAATTACAAAACAGTTGAGGTTGGAAGGGACCTGCAGAGGTTATCTGGTCCAATCCCCCCATTAAAGGGAGGGCCACCTAGAGCCACTTGCCTGTGATGATCTCCAAATAGCTTTTAAACATCTCCAAGTTGGGAGACTGCACAGTTTCTCTTGGAGTTTAACCACAACCTCCACAACCTTTCTGAAGTCCTTTCAAGTAATGAATGTGTCTTCCTCTTTGATGTTACCCACAATGTCTCCAGTACTGCTACCTTTGCTTTTCTTGGAGACTTGTCCTCCCTTGGGTTTTGGAAATCTAACTTTTCCTGGCTCTTTTTTCATTTGATTCTTCCTGTATTCTCTCCTTTTTCATTTCTATTCCCTGTGACCATTCTTCCAGATACTTTTGTTCCAGGAGGCAGTCTTGAAGTGCAAAGAAGTACAGGAAGGCTGGACATTCTCCAAGAAGGAAATTTTAGAGGCACAGGAGCAGGCTGTCCCCATTTGCTGAAAGTTGGAGAAAGAAAGGGAAGACTGGCCTGTCTGAACAAATTTCTTTGGCTTGAACTCAGGAAAAATAACAGAGTTCACGACCTTTGGAAGAAGGGACAGGCAACTCAGGAAGACTATAAGGATTTTGTGAGGTTATACAGGGAGAAAAATAGAAGGGCCAAATCCAGATAGAACTTAGTCTGGCTACTGCAGTAAAATACACTAAAAACTGTTTCTATAAATACATCAGCAACAAGAGGAGGGCTAAGGAAAGTCCCCGTGCTTCATGAATGTGAAAGGAAACAGAGTGACAAAGGATGAGAAAAAGGCTGAGGTACTTAGTGCCTTCTTTACCTTAATCTCTAATAGCAAGACCAGTTGTTCTCCTCCAGGTACCCAAGACATTGAGCTGGAAGACAGGGTCAAGGTGAAGACTGAAGTCCCTGTAATCCAAGGGGAAAAAAATGGTCAGTGACCTACTACACTTGTTAGATACACACAGCTGTGTGGGGCCAGATGGAATACACCAAAGGCTACTGAGGAAGCTGGAAGTGCTCACCAAGCCATTTTCCATCATTTACCAGCAGTCCTGGCTAACTGCAAAGGTCCTTATTGACTCTAAGTTATCAAATGTGACACCCATCTAGAAGAAGGGCCAGAGTAGGATCTGGGGAACTACAGGCCTGTCAATATGACCTCAAAACCATGGAAGGTCATGGAGCAGATCATCCTGAGTGCTATCATGTAGTATGTGCAGGACAACCAGGGGATCAGGCCCAACCAGCATGGATTTGTGAAAGGCAGGTCCTGCTTGACCAACTTGATCTCCTTCTATGACCTGATGACCAGCTTGGTAGGCAAGAAAAAGGCTCTGGATGTTTTCTACCTGGGCTTTAGTAAGTCTTTGACACCATTTCCCACAGTATTCTCCTGGAGTCTGATCACGACTTCGACAGGTTCACTGTTCACTGGGGGGAAAAAGCTGGCCAGGGGCCCAGAGAGTGGTGGGAAATGGAGTGACATCCAGCTAGTGGTTGTTCCCCAGGGCTCAGTACTGAATGATGGAATCCAGTGAATCCTCACTAAGTCTGCAGATGACACCATGTTAGGTGGGAGTGTTGATCTGCTGGAGGGTAGAAAGTCTCTGCAGAGGAATCTGGACAGGTTGTATTGATGGGCTAAAGCCAATGTTATGCAATTCATCAAGGTGAAGTGCCGGGTCCTGCACTTGGGTCAAAATAATCCCATGCAATGCTACAGGCTGGGGGAAGAGTGGCTGGAAAGCTGTCCAGAGGAAAAGGACATGGGCCCAAGAAGGCTAATGGCTTGTATCAGACAGAGTGGGTAGCAACACCAGAGCAGGGATCATCCCCTGGTACTCAGCACTGGTGAGGCCACACATTGAATCCTGTGTTCAGTTTTGCATGTTAAAGTGCTGGAGTGTGTCCAGAGAAGGCTGGAGCTGGAGAAGAGTCTGGACCTGGGGAAGATTCTGGAGCGCAAGTCTGATGAGGAGTTGCTGAGGGAGCTGAGGGTGTTTAGCCTGGGGAAGAGGAGGCTCAGTGGGACCATCTGACTCTACAACCATCTGAAAGGAGGTTATAGGGAGGTTGGGTCTTTTCTCCCAGGTAACAAGTGACAGGACAAGATGAAATGGCCTCAAGTTGCTCCGGGGCAGGTTTAAATTGGATATTAGGAAAAATTTCTTCTCTGAAACGGTTGTCAAGCATTGTAACAGACTGCCGAGGGAAGTGCTTGTCATCACCCCATGGAGGCATTTAAAATTCCACATAGATAGGGCACTTAGGGATATGGTTTAGTGGTGGAATTGGCAGTGTTAAGTTTATGATTGGACTTGATGGTCTTAAAGATCGTTTCCAGCCTAAATGATCCCATGATTTTGTTCTCACTGTACTTTCTGTATTTAAGGGTTTTTTTTCTGCAAATGAAAATTGAGTTGCATACCCTGAACGTACAAATTGTAGTTGTTGTTCCTCCTTTTGCTTGATCCCATTTTTGCCAATTTCATAAGTTACATGCTGCCTTGCTTCAATGATATTGACAGTCAGGATGACATCTGCCTGGTCATAGCCATAGCTGCTGACACATTAGATCACCATGTCTGAACAATATCAGTATCATGTTCCTCCCATATAACAGATATAGGCTACCTCCCTTCCTACCCATCTTCAGCTGAAGGTTTTGTCCAGACTTTCATCATCTTGTGCTTCTATTACAAATATCCTTTGTTGTGCTTTGGCAAATGCAGTCTTACATACCAAACCTGCTGTGACAGCACTGCCACATCCATTTTGCCTTGCCATATATAGTACCACATTATCTTGCCTTAATTTTCAGGGTCCTCCTATCATCTCAATACTAGTATTGAAACACCAGTTTTATCTCCAATGTTATTACTGCTTTTCACCATGCATTTTTCAATCATTACAAATTTTTCAGCATGTGACTTTTTATATTTTTCCGCATCATGTCCTTCATTTCATTTAACAGTCAGATAGCTGTTGTGTTACTTCCCTCAAAATTTCTTCTTAAACACTTTTTCCACAAGAGAAGGAAACCAGCAGTTGCTAAACTGGTGATATATGGTGGTTAATTTTGTTAATTTTGGCTCATGACTTTCTCACCATCCCTGATTTTTATGACTACATTTATTATTTCTGATAATAATTTCTGATTGAAGTGTGAAATCTCATGATAAAGACCAATATTTCTTAACACTATGTTTCTTAACGCTATGTCACGCAAAAGAACTTGGTCCATGAATCAATCTTCAGTAGTATATTGAGAAAAAAGTTCAAAATTTAAAATATATTTGTGATACATTTCTGCTTTTTGTATGCTTTAACATCATTCTTGTCCATGTATTGAGCTCATGTTTGTGTCTGAGTTGCCCAGTAAAGATTTCAGCATAAGAGGAATGCAATTGGATTGCCTACCTCGAGATCCATGCCATCATGAGTAAAATTATTATTAATACCCATGGCTTCATGGTACAGAAAGTAATAAGACAAAACTAGAAAACCTGACTGTTAAAATGCATTGTTGAATGTAGTAAGTTCTTTTAGTAAGTTTTTTATCTCCATGAACGAGTGTACAAGAAATATTCTGCTGTCACTGTCATCATCAAATATTTTTCTGGTGTGTCTACAAAATACCTGTTCCTTGACTCTGATTCTTTCATGCTACTGTTGTTTACACACCTAATAAGTCAATAGGAGTTGAGATAAGCACCAAGGGACCATCAGTGGCTGTGCTTGGCTGGAATTGTATTGATGTCTACAAAACTTTGGTTTTCACTCACTAAGGATCTAGCAGACAGTCTGCAAAACCCAGGAGTTTCATGCTGGCTCCTTTACAAGTGTAGCAGTTCAAACAGAGTCTGGCAGTGGATTAATAATGTGACTCATGGATGTGACAGTCACTGGGACCTTGCTGTAGTCATAACCAGACTGGAATGTGAGAACTGTAAATCATAGAATTGCCTGAAAATACATGAAACCTTATTGACCCAATGATAGAAAAACAATTTAAACTTGTGACATCCCTCTAGTTTCTTTTATCAGGTTTATAAGATTTAAAGTTCAGGGTGAGAAGAAACTAGTGATGAGATGGGCTTTTTTTTTTTTTTTTCCTATGTGTAGACTAATTTTAAGTGTACATTGTTCATAAATCTTATTCAAATCTGTATGGTTTCACATACTCATATTAAAACTCATAAGGTTTAAGAACTGTTGTACCCAGAGGGATCATAAAGTACACTTACTTTTTTCACATGAAAAAATGGAATAAATCTCCAGGCTGGATTTTGTCCAATGCTTCTTTTTTCATTCTATTTCATTTTTTGAGAGCTCAACATGCTTTAATTTTTATGAGAACTTATAGTCTGTTGATACAAAAAGACATACTGAGTTCACTGCATGATAATCATTGGTGTGAGTTAGCATGCAGTGACATGATGAATGCCAAGTGAGGAAACATAAAAATAGTTCTTTAGATAGCACGGTAACCTACTTGTCAGTGTTTGCCATTGATTATGTGTTTGTTAATTCTGTGTTTTCAACGTGTCCCTTCACATTTAACAATATCTGCATCTTCCTAAGATAGGTTTTTCTCATGGAATCCCTTTCCAAAAACAATGCTCTCTAAATAAAAATAAATTTTCATAATAATTCATTTTTTATGACTAAATATCCTACAGAAATCATCCTGGTTGTGCTTGCTTCAAGCTAAGCAATTCGGCCCTGAGCAATGGCTGTAGCAGTCCAAGACATATTCAATTGCAGATCCAGCTAGACACTTACTTATATGTTTTTACCTTTCAAATGAGCTCATGCATGCATCTCTGCACCACAGTCATAATTTCTTTATTAAGAGAGGATGCAAACTCAGTTCTTAAAACATCAATTTAATTTCAAACTGTAATTTAATTAAATATTTTGTTTACTGTGAGGGTGGTGAAATGCTGGAACAGCTTGCCCACAGAAGCTGTGTATGCCCCAACTCTGGAAATGTTCAAGGCCAGGTTGGATGGGGCTTTGAGCAACCTGGTGGAGTCAAAGCTGTCCCCATCAATGGCATGGAGTTTGGAACGAGATGATCTTTAAGGTTCCTTCCAACTCAAAATATTCTGTGATTCTATGATTAACCTGCCATTTGGAAGCAGTGAGTTAAACTCATCTTTGAGTTAAATATAAGTTTGGCTGGTAAGTTTACATTTGTGTAAGTAATTAATTAAAACCTGAAAATTATTTTTAACACCAAAGTAAATGAGGAGAGAGCCTGAAGGTGAAGAGCTGTGTATATTGCTTTGGCAATACATTAGAAAGTTCACAGAGCACCTCTCCCCAGTAGGTGTGCCTGCAGTCAGTGCTACAAAACTTCTTCAAGTAAGTGAATGAAGTTGATCCTGAAGTTATTTTGTTGGGGGGACACCCAGAAAGAAATTGAATTTATATTTCACATTTCAGCACAGAAGAAATGAATGTTTCCAAAGCAGTTCAGACTCAGAAATTGCAGGTGACCAATCTACTAATAGGATTCTTTCACAGTGAGATGTGGCTAGATAGTGTCTGCCCATGGAATTTCTTTGTCAGTCAGAAAGCAAGACAAGCACTTTCAGGAGAAGCAGATTTTATAAAGCTGGGTTTCCTGTGACTTTCATAGTTCTGTCTTGTGTGGTTTATGAAGTATCTAGCAGTAACATATGTGATTTCTCTGGGGAGACTTTTACTCTTCATTTAGGGGTAGTTATCTTGGTATTTCTCCTCTACTCAGCTACCAAAGATTTAAAAATATTTTGATATCCCTCTGCAAAACTGGGTAATAAGTTTCAAAATTCTTTGGAAGTAATGTGGAGATGGAGGTGGATGAAGAGTAAAAATGCTACAAGGTACACTTCTAAGACAAAGTTTTGCTCAGGTATCTTAACTCATCCGCCCCCAACTGTTGTCACAGGGGATATGTACACTCCTAAAACACTACTTTAAAACGAGGCTTATTGTGTGGGACATTTCAATTTAGGTCTCATGTATTATAGGCTGATCAAATTACTGGAAATAACAAAAATAATCTGTAGCTGACCTTAATTAAAGATATTAATTTTTAACACCGATTTCATGCCAATCCAGAGCAAAGAGGTTTTGATATTCACTTTGCCATAATTTCAAAGAAATTCTGTGTTGTTAATCTGTATCTATGCACAAAACCAAATATATCTGAAAACACAGCAATAGAACTGACTGTGGGGTTTTGTTTGTTTGTTTGGGGGTTTTTGTGGGTTTTTTTGTTTGTTTGTTTTTGTGATCTCAGATATTCTAGGAATACAAGAACTTCAACATTCTTTATTCAAGTCCAAATAAATACGAACTTCTAAGAGAGGGATTTATGTATTTCAGTGAGGTCTAGGAAATTATACACTTAGAAATAAACTTTTATTACTTTCTTCTCTGAGAGAGAGAATCTAACCTGTAGCTGATTGATAACAAGAGAGGCTGCAGGAGTCTATAGGGTTAGGTTTCATGATTATGTTTGTAGATTTGTGATTTCCTCATCACAATAATCTGTTTTGGCTCAGTGTTGACAAGTAGCATCATCTTGATTGTCACCAAAGCTGTTTCACAGTTCTCAAGCCTGGGAAGCAAAGAGACTAGTATTTAAAAACATATACAGTAATCATTTCTATTGGAAGGTTAATGGCCTCTTCATTTGTTTTCACAAAGTAAATACCAAGTTTCTTCAATTTCCAGTCTGCTCACTCAATCACATTCTAGCTAAAACACTACAAAATTAGTTTCATGTGAGTGGAGTTACCTCTAGGGGATTAATTGCTCAAAACAGATGTAGAGGATCTCCCCAGCCTGTCTTGTTGTTCCTGTTCTGCATCAAAATCCTGTCAAGAGGAGCTGGTTGAGGTTGCCCTTTGTAAGAGATGCTCAGCTCTCAGCCTTCAGGCCCTGTGGATGTTAGAAGAATGACAGGAGACAGACAATGTCTGAAGGAAAACCTGACTGTTTTTTCATGCTATAGCAAACACCCAGCAGATCCCAGAACTGCCTGTCACCACTCAACTTCCTAAAGGCTCCAACTTATCCTCTGGCCTTGATGACTTCAGTGGGATATAAGTACATGGTGAAAAATACAAATACTTTTTTTTTTTTCTCCCTAGGCTAAAGGAAAGGGCATGCCACAGAATACATGTGAATACTTGTGACACTTGAGAGTCAGATGAAATACTTAATAGCTCACTGCTTCCCACCTTCTTTCCCAGCCCCTGTCCTTTCCTGGAGCCATTATTAGAAAACAGATACACACTATAAAACTCTGTGCTATAGTTGAGTCTTTGCTGATAGTTGGGAGGTGAAAGAGGGAACAGGAAAAACAGTTCTTGCTTAATGAAATATTTAATTTAGGACAAAACTGAACACAGTTTTACAGCTTTTACCTCTGTTGGAATATAGGGAACTTAAAAAAAAGTTCATTCATTTATTAATTTTTTAAAAAATTAATTGAAAATCAAACATTCTCAAAGTCTTGTTCATAACTTTAATTAAACATTTATATTCCTAGATTTTTCTTTACCCAACATAACATGCCAACTATAGCTATACTACTTGACTGGTTTTGTTTGGGAAGTAAGAATACATTTGTAGACAAACAATTTACTAAGAGTGTTCATTAAAAAAAATTTAGAAGCTTTCTTTTGTTCATTTGTAGGTCTTATTGTCTATTTAGTTTTTTTTTTAATCTTATCCTTTGAGTGCTTGTCACTCAGTGCAGTGATTTGGAAAACACCCTAAATAGGGATGATTGTATTTCTCACCATAGTTTTTTTTAGATACTAACCATGATGAGTGCATTAACAATTTAAGCTCAGGCTTTAAAAACAATTCTTCTACTAGTTTAAAACTAGTCTTCTTCAAAACAAAGGCTCTAGTCTATCCTATTAGTTGCAGCTGAATGTCTCAGTGATGCAAATCATTGTATGTAATTATGATTTATATTATGTACCATCTCCATTCTTGCTGGTTAATGGCCCAGTCCTTATAAATTAGCTGAATAGACTTTGATAAGTGCAATTAATATTTGTCCTTAGTGTGTAACATCTTTAATTTATTTTCCATTTAAGCAGCAAATAATTGTTTTTCCAACCGTGTGTAACAGAACTTTATCTCCCTATCAGATTTAAGAGTGTCATTTATACATATCACAATAAAAGCTAGAGCTGATAAAATTAGAGATGGAAATAAGGATATTTGAAAGGCTTTGAATAGTCCCTATTTCAGGTTTAAACCAATTTCTTTTATGTGAAAGATTAAAAGGAAATCTTTCTGGAAGAAATTATTCCTATTGTAAGTCCCTTTCATCTGGGTTTTATCATTAAAGCCAGAAAATTAAAACTGCACTTCTTTTCTCTAATACGCCTTTACTCATCTCTAGGTGAGCAGAAGACTTTACCACTGTCACTCACACACAGAAGACTTTTCATTTTCTTGTTTGTTTGAACTGTTATTTGATGGTCTTAGAAGCTTAAGCACCTGGAAAAAAAATTTAAAAAAATAAAGAGCTTCCCTTTTCTTAAAACTTGTGGCATGCAGCTCTGATACCTAATTCCTCAAAATATATATATTTTTTTTAAATCTGAGGTTGAATAACCAGCCTTATTCCTAGTTCAGCCCTTTTCTGAAAGGCATAGACACTCTTTGATTTCAACTTCTATGCAGTCTGAGTGAAGCTCCAAATCATGACTATATGATTTCTACAGCAGCATTTGAACAATCAGAAAGCCAGAGAGAATAGAGCACTTCCCTCAAAAGTTCTGTACAGTGGATATGAGTGAAGTTTCTGCCAGAAAACACACCAAGTGAAGACTTTTACCTCATTATATGATTTCTTTTAAAAAAAATTTTAGTGCTCTGCAGTGTGACTTTTCTTCTATTTGCTTCACCCATCTGTTTTTCATATAAAAGAGATGTACTATCTAATGCACTAAAGTATTATAGTTTTACAGGAGTTTGGAGAGGTTTGCAGCTATACTAATCCTTCTTGTTTGTGTCTGTCCAGGATAAACTTCACTTTTTGTTCAGATTTAGTTTTCTGCCCATTTAGTTTTTTAAAGGAAAACTCATATGAAAATGACTGGGTTTGACTTGTAAAATATATTCAGCACTTTTTTGAATAGCTCCAGCTATACACAGATTATTTTGCAGCCCATTAGGCAACCAGCAGGCAAGCAATCTATTTTATATATGGGATATCTGAAAGATATCCTTTTCCAGGGCCAGAAGCAACAGTCCTCATACAGTCTAGTATATATACATTTACACATGAGGCTCTAGAGTTCTTGCCTGTATGTCTTGCATGCATTAGATACTATTTCAGTCACCTGTAAAATAAATATCACTATTCTTTGTGCTACCTCCAAGCTCCAGGCTAGAGCATGTACCACTATAGGTATGCCTTCAAAAACACAGAGTGAAATGGCTTAGGCTAGAGACTGTACTCAATAAACGAGACAGTAGCAGTGTGTAAAGGAAATGTTGATTTGCCCTGAGTGACACTATAGGTTTCTGAAAGGCAAATGCCACTTCTCTCATCTCCCAGTGTGGCACCTCAGCCACAAGGTCACTTTGCCCAGACCAAGGAGCCTGCACTTAATGAAATCTATTAACATGACTTTTACTTTCTTTGTACATGATTAATAAATACAGGTTAGAATATGCCTGCCTTTTATTCAGTCAAATATTATTCATTCCATTCCAGCCACCAAGCTTCAAACCACTAAGGAAATACAGTGTGATGTAGTGTAGGCAGTTCAAATTTATTGTTACACAAAAAGAAATAAACAGAAGAAAAGAAATATAAGAACACAAGCTATTAAGTTTTAGTATTCAGCAAGAAAAGCTTAACAAACCAGGTCATTAAACTTTTTGAACAAAACATTCATATCAACACAGGCATTTGTCTCTAATCTATTCTTAACTTTCCCACATAATTCCTCTTGCATATTAAACTAAAAATAGTAACAATTTTTAACAGAGTTTATTCTGGTGAGAGGCTGCTTATTAAGCAGATCTACTGCTGTGGCACAGTAGATTTTTTTTTTTTTTTAGCTTCCTGGGGAAAACTAACCGCATTTCTTTTTTTTTTTTTTTCCCTAGGGCAAATCAAGTCTTTTTTGAATGTGCCCCAGCTTTGATTGGTTTGTTTTATTGACGACATGGACTGTAGAAGAATTACAACAGGCTTGTGTTATACTTTGTGTATTTTATTCTTAGGAAAACATTAGTCAATAAAATAGAAAAGAGTTAACATATAAACATCTTGCAATTCTGGGGGACAAGAACTGGCTAAATTTCCTGCAAGTCTTAGGACAAAGAAGCTCCTATCATTGTCCTAAAAGCACATAGCATAAAACAGTGACAAAATTAAAGGTTGAAATTCTATGACCCATGTTATGCAGAAGTTTGGATGAGCACACTCCTTTGCTTCTAACCTTAAATAACACACACTTGACACAAATATGTCTTATATTACACAACCCTACTCATATCAGAAAGATTATGAAGTTCAAACATTGAAGTATACTAGAGAAAATGAAACAGTACAGTTAGTGCCACATCTTCTACATCTGCATGAGGATGGCTGTTCAATTTGTTTTCTTTCATAGACATAAATATTAAAGCTCCATCAGACTGACAATGTACACCAAAATTAAAAATTAAGTATGTGTTCATGCTCAGCAAAAGGTCATGGGAAGAAGGTATTGAGATCACACTTCTCCACTTATGAAGAAGTGCAGAGCTGCAGAAGCTCACAAGGACAAAGTGGTTGTGGGAGTGCAATGTCACACCCCCAGTATCAAGCACTGTCCCATCATGAAGGTAGGGCATCTTAGATGCAGTGCAATAAGGACAATTTTTCTTTTCTGTGTTCATGAGAAGTCCTGGATAACATTAATGCCCATTGTACAGAACAAGTATACTCTGAGAGGCACAGAGGTCTCTCCACCTCTGAGGGATGTGCACCAGGACTAAAGTACAAGCCAGAACTGGTTTCTAGTGTAACACTGAAACAAAACTGTCCTTATTTACCTGTAGGATATGATCACTAGTACAAGGATCAGCTTGCATGCCAATTTTAACCTTCCACTTGTGGAAAGTGCCTGAAGGAATATGATCATACATGTCCAAACCCTAAATTATTAAATGTTGTATTTAAGGAAGATTCTTTCATTGAGTTATCCTGGTTTGGAGGTGACATTACTACAGTAGCTGGAATTACTAAAGAGGTGGGTAAAGGAAAACACCTTTTGCAGAGTATCTGAGGGCATAAAATTCAGATTAAAAAAAAAAAACAAACAACAAACTGAATGAAACTTATGAACAGCTTTAATCTTAAATACCATATATACCCATAGCAAAATGTACCATGTCATCATCCTAAGTTTTCCTTTAAATCTTATGAATACAATAAAAGAAGTGATACAAGCTAAACTTGCACAGAAAAGGAGGACATTCATGACAGCTGGGTTCACCTGAATGCTTGGCATCATCTTCAGGCTGCATTGAGAAACAAAGAGCCTACAAGAGGACTTACTATAAGAAAGTAACTCCTGTCTGTGGTGAAATACAAGATGTACTCATGGTGTCATGTGAAATTAGAGTCAGTATATGGTAGTTTCTAATGTGATCAATACAGAAGTACTAAGTACAATGAAATCATGTTACCTTTGCATTATATGTAATTAAGAAGACCATTATTGGAATAATATGTCACATACAAGTACAACTGTATTATAAAAGATATTAATAAGGTAAAAAGGGTTCACTCAAATGCTATGTATGTAATTCATTGCACAGTTAACTTTCTGAACTAATAGTAAATGAATTTTTCTCCTCTTCAGGAACTTTGAGGGATTTAAATATTTTTGTTCTTTGCTTCAAAGCCAAAACTGACCTCTTTCTTTTGTTCTCTCTCATTACTCCCCCTCTGCCCCCTGCACAGGATCAGAAGTGTCTTATGACTAGGGCACAAACTCAGGATGGAGAAAACCCAGTCAGGTCCCTACAGGGGGAGTGTTGATACATCATTTATCTATCACTTGAGCTGATGAAAATGAACCAGAGAAAGTGACAAAGAGCAAATGCTCTGTGTATAACACAGATTTGTTCCACAAGCATGCTTCCATAGACAGAGCAAATGTTAAAACTGCACCAAAGTATAGATCAGAGTTGTCTCCTGATCATGTATGAGAATAATTGCTTATTCATTGGTCTAGAGAAAGAACAAGAAAGGGATGCGATAGATAAATCAGTGTGGGCTGTGCAAAACACAGGTCCTAATGCCCCCTGTATGTGAGATGATCAACTCAACTGGATCCACTTTCTTTCATCTTCTTTTTTCCCCTACTACAGCTTTCCCCTTTATGCCAGAAAGATATTTTTAGCAAACTATTAAAAAAAACCCAACCAACCAAACAAAAACAAAACAACAACAAAAGAAACAAACAAAACCCCCCCCAAACAATGAATCCCTCAATTTCTAAATTCTAACTTCTTAAATTCCTACAGGCTTACATTTTTTTGTAAAAAGCCTTCTGTTGAAAGGTTCCCAGACACACATATCTCAGTCTGGAATTACAGAAGGTCACATTTTCTACTCTAGTTTTCTGCAGTCATCAGGAAAATTTTGAGTCAAACTGTGTAACCAGGATGTCAGTTATAAACATCTTTTGCTCTCTCTTGAACAAGGGTGAATTTATACTCTTGGGAGGTAAAGATACAGCTGTTTTGGCCATTGTATGGCACACCATGTACAGCAATGAAGTGTTTAGAGCAGAAGGAGGATAGGTGGTATCCTCTTTTTGTGAGATGGGCTATTGTTTCAGTTCATCTGAACCTACTTTAAAAGAAAACACATACATGGAATCATATCTATTCAGTTTCTTCTTCCTCTACTTCCGTAATAAAACCCAGAACTCCTATTTGGGTTGTTCTTCATAGTGGTTTTTGATTTACTTATATTTTGATTTTCTTTATGCTGGTGTTGTTGCTACATGATAGATAATAGATAATTCTCCAGCTGGAAAACATTTCAAAATAACTTTTGACTCAAGTACAGTATATTTCTTAAATGAAGGCTACAGGAGGATGCTCTGGCTTTGCGGGCTCTTGGGCAACTTTTTTTTTTCCTTTAAGTATCAAAACTTCTGTTCATTTGACTATTGAGCTTTTGATTTCAGCATATATTGTACGCAACATGAGACAAACACAAGAATAAATTAAAGCATTTCCATCTGCTTGCATAATTAATGGATGATTGAATGGTTAAAAAAAAAGTATTTTTCCCCCAGATATTCAGGAATTATAATTTTAGTGGAGTCATAGGAAAAAATCACTAAAAAATTGTATTGGTTTATTGCTACTGCCTTAAAATAAGACTCAAAGCAACTTTGTAGTGTCCATTTTATTATCTACCCACAGGAGACACTTGTAAACCTCCCTTTATACTTGGAATTCATATTGAACAGAAAGTATTTGGTGTTTTTTAGTAAACAAAAACTGCCCCTGAAACAAAAGTTTAATTTCTGAATGGTCTCCATTGTTGACATGTTCTGCTGAATGGTAGTAAAACCAAGTGTCTGTAAAAACAGCTGCTTCTTTTATCTGAAATGTGTACCTTACCTATAGTATTTCTCAGTTTTCAGCAATTATTCACAATACACATCAGTAATTGTCAGACCACAAAGCACTTTAAGTTATTGAAACAAGTTCTTGGTAAAAAAATTTCCTCTGTATTAATTTTGTGGGAGTTCTTTGAGAAGAAGAGTTGCATATACTTGGATTTTAATTCTTATAAATGGGAGCAATTATTATTAGGCCTCCACCTGATGTTTTTGTCTACTCTCTGTTGAGCCAAACCACATTTTGAAATTCTCTTGAAAGTATTTCAGCTTTCTAAATATCTGTCTAGTTATTGACAAAGCTCAATAGAGAGCAGAAAGCAGCATTTAACAAACATTTATTTAAAAGTAAAGGTGAATTAAGATCTGCTTTATACTTCTGATGGATCTTCTAGCACTGTATATTCAAGCAGAAAGGAAGGACAGGCACACAAGCAGAACTTTAGTCATGGAACCAGCAATAACAAAATTACTAACTTTTTAGCACACAATTTTTGATAGAAATAATGGGTACTGCTTTCATTCCTTCCTGTATTGCAATTACTTTCAAACTGTAGCTTATTTAACAATGAAAACCCACACCGTTGCAAGGCAAAATCTCTGTACTTCAAAGTTCCTCAAGTAATGTTAGGGTTAAAGGATTCTCAGTTTCCTGAGTTTCAAGCCTAAGTGTGTTATGCTCTTGATTTAGCAGGATAGTACAGAGTAGACATAAATAGGATTATTAATTTTCTCTCATGATTGCAGTTGTCAGTCATCTAGCAGAGAATATTAAATTATATTATTTCAAGCTAAAACTTGAGTAACAGTAGCCTAGACCCTGTACCCCACCTGAACAAGTTATTTATTAGTTGAAGGGTTGTTAGTAGAAAATATTGACATAGGAACACACAGAGAAAAATGAAATATTTGAAAAAAAACAAAAAACCCCATGAAAACAGCTACGGTCAGATTCTTGTGCTTACCAGATAGTTTGCATTACAGGTAAAGCTTTGGAACTCTTCTGTATTTCTAGAAGGCAAAGTTTCTGGAAGATGAAGAGCATTGGTATTGCTGTTTACAGATTTAAAAACAGGATGTTCAGCAAGTCTCTTCTTGCAGGAGTTAGCTTGGCTATGAAGTGTTGTGAAACTACAGTCAAGACTCCTTCAGGTGAGTTAGGACACTTCCTCTGAGAAATGAATTACTGTAACACCAGGTAAATGAGAACTGCAGCCCTTGCCCTTTTATAAATGGATGGAAAAGGGTGTGACTTCATGTCAGGTGTTTTCACTTCTAGAAATAGAATCACAGAAGCAGCTGGGTTTAAAGAGACCTCTGAGTCTCAAGTCCAACCCTTGAACCAACACCATTGTGATTACTGGATCATGGCACTAAGTGCCACATCCAGCTGAAGGAGAACTGATTGGAAAAGGGGGAGGATCTGTGTGGGCACAGGAAAGCTCAGCCAGATTCAGCGGGTTGGTGGTGCTCAAAAGTGAGGCAGCACCAGAGCTCAGCACACAGAATGGGGAATCATCCCCAGAACCCTGGTGCAGACAAACATCTTAAAGAGGTACAGCTTCCTAGGAGAAATTATCATAGGTGTGCAACGTCAGCAGCACCTTAAGACAAACTCAGCTGGGGAGAAGGAAACGTGCTGAAGTACTGCACGGTTACATTTGCAGTGTTTAGAACACCATCAATCCTTTCAAACAGAGATACTAACAGAACCTTTAAAGGGGCTAGGGCTTAGCTCTGAGTTTGTTATCAAAGTCTGCAAAATAATTTGGATTGTTTTAATGGAAAACACTCTGTAAAATAAAATTATATTGTTCTATTTAGTTTCTCTATTTAGAAATACTATTTTTAATATTTTGAAACTAAATAAAAGATGGATTTAATTTTAAACTTGAATAAAATCTTTTGGGATTGACTGCGATAGGGTGATGAAAAATGGCTAAAATTCTATATATGTGGTTTATGGGGACTTTGTATCTAATCCTAAACAGAAAATAGTATTCAAATAATTAAGGTTATTAAAAGAGTTAATGGGTTAAGCATTTGGTCCAACTTCTATTCGTTTTGTGTAGTTTGTAATAAAATTATATGTATATATTCTATTAAAGATTTTTTTCTTTAAGTATTTGGTAAATTCAGTATCTAGGAAAAACATGAGGATTTGCACCATTCTGTTTTGGTTATGAAAAAATGAAGAATTCAGGATTCTTGTCTTTTTAATAGTGCTTTTTAAAAGAGAGATATTAAGAAATATATATCAGCAAACCCCACATTTCCACAGCCCCAAATCCAATAGATACCAGTAGATTGCCACTGACAGCAGTAGGAGTTACATGCGGAGAAGAGCTTTATTGCATACCCATAAATTCTACAATGGAAAGAACATACAGGATTTGTGCACAAAAATTTAAACACATGTTCTTAACTGCATGAACTGAGGTCAATCTCCAGGAAATTTCCTTGTTATAGAGATAGTTCAAAAAGATGGTATAGCTTCTTTTGCCTCCAACCTCCCTGTTCTTAATAAATTAGACCTGTAGAGCTTAAAATACCCAGAGAGACAAGAAAAACTGGCCAGAAATGCAAAAATCTGCCAGGTTACACCAGGCTCTCTCTCTGAGCCAGTGAATTTTTCATTCCTAGACATACAGTGGTTCAATTCTGACAAGCAGAATAGCCAGTACTCATTTTGATCTAACCTTCTTCATATGCAAGAAGTAACCATATGAATATATTTCAATGAGTCACAAGAAGGGAGAGGAGCTTAACGCTCTGACTTCCTGTGCAGTGCTCTAACCACTGTTGGAGAAGGAAAAGAAAAAGGTCTTTTTTTAAAAAGGAAAACAGATACTTAACAAAAGCACATGAATCTGTTTCAAACTCTGAATCCTCATAGCACAAGGGCATGTAAGGTGGAGAAAGAGTGTCAGATACAGCCCTCTGTAGCATTCCATGTTGTCTAGTTTAGGTACCGCATGGCCACCACCATCCCTTGTAGACTCTGTTGTGGCAAATCTTGCCCTCATATCTGACATGGGAAGGGTCAGAGAACTGTGGAAAACAGATGGTGAATTCTGCTCCCAAGCTAAATAACAGACCTTGAGCCTTAGGGCCGTCAACACGAATCGCATTTGCCTGGCTCAGGGAATCAATGAGAGATTTGTGGCGGATCTAGTCACACCAGGCTGCAGGTGTAGCACGGGGATATACCCAAGCTCTGTCACAAAATGTTTCCTTAGGCCTATCTCAAATGCCTGCCTCAGTCTGAGTGCTCCACACCTATGAGCTTCTGGTCTGGGTTATTGATTTTCATGGAAGCTCAGAATGGTTGGGTGAGATGCAAATGTCTACATTGCAGGCATCCATATAGTCAGATGAGCCCTATATGCTGTGCTTTAAAGCCACATTTCTTTTTTAACCTAGCCTTAATTCTGATCTGAAGCATCCTAAGGGCTAGTTTTAATATTATCTGAAAATTCAGTCCCTCAAGAACTTTGTTCATAAAAACACCCCATCTCCCACTCTGATCATCTGAAAACAGTGGCCTTTAGTAAAATGTGTCTGGATCCTGTAATCATAATCCTCTGCCAGACCCTCAGAGAGCTGAAAACAGTGTAACTTCTGTAGCTCTACAATTTTTTAATAGGGATTAAGGATATGGCTTGCTGGTTTTGCCCCAAAATAACACATATTCGATATAAATAAATTTACACTATTCAAAACATAGCAGACTGTGATTTTGTTTATTTAATCTGAAGCAATTTAACAAACTGACCCAAAGAAAAGTATTTCAAATGCCGTGACTTGTAAATGTCAGTTGTTGAGGTTTTTTAAAGAAACAATAAGACAGATGACGTGTTAGATTAACCTGAGCTAGGAAAATATAGACATAGCCAAAATTACAGACAAAGACTAATATCTGTGCAAGGAAACATGCTGAAAACAAACTAAGTTTGACCTCTGGTAATGCTAGCAGCTGGGATATACATGAGTGCAATCTCAGACCTGTTTTCAGATTGCTTTTTAAGGGTCCATTTTGTTGGACTGTTCCAGATAAATTAAATCTTGGGTGAGTTTGAAACTATTTTCTTTTCTTTCTCTGAGGAAAACCTTCAGACCAATCTACTGAGAAACAAAATGAAAGTTCATCCTGTGGCCTGTTGCTGTGTAAATTTTTATGAGAAAAAATGTATGCTATAGCCCAAAATGCTGAGGTAGTGAATTAGGCACTTCCTGTGGGTTTCTGTCTTGCAGTAAATTTTTTTTAGCCAACTATTTCAAACTGATTTTTCCTTTCAATGGTACAATTTTACATACATTTTGACTCCAAGTTACAGTTGTTTTTCAATGTTGCAGCCTATTCTCAAGTGCTGGTTGCCACATGGGGCTGCAGTTTCCTGCCCCTTTTAATGTGCCATGTTGTGAAGTGAAATAAGGAAGTACTTTTGTCTATGGTGTTTTGGATTATTTTTATTTTTTTTTAGCTGGGGTCAGTGTTTATTTCAATGTATCAGCATGACTGAGTGGTATGAAAAATCACAACCAGAGATGGGCAGACAGGGACAGAAGTCTCTTAAAGTGGTCACTTCTCCAGAAAAAAAAAAAAAGTATATGCTTGTAGACCTTGGAGCAACATGGTTTTCAAAAAGTCAGTGAGAAATAGTTGTGATAAGATTAGTAAAAAACAAGCATCAGGATTTTATCTGAATGGGGAAAAGTTTGTGAGGATGGAGCTGCAATGCTAAGACAGGAGCACTCAGCTGAGACGTTCTCTCAGATCATGTCCCCCTTCAAAAACCCGTCTGTGAGACACAGGTACTCTCATCAACATTGAAAACAGTAATTGAAATCTGAATGAGAACTCCCTGTCCAAGAGTGAAAGTTTCTCTCTAGAGATGAACCTAGAGCTCACCCAAATACACTCTAAGGTATATCTGTAAAAATTTATTCTTTTAAAAATTATCTACCTGTTCGTGTGTGTTTACAACAATACTTAAGTTTTACATAATGTTCAAATGAATATGCAAGAGTTCATATGTGATGTGGCATTCTCAAACCTCATGATTTTTCTGGGGACTGCAGTACTTTTAAGTTTGAATTACAAAACTTTAAGGACATGACAATCTAACAAATTCACTTAAGGTGATGCAACACTGGCATACACTATGCATGCCTTATTAAAAAAATTAGAAATTATTGCTACATAAATGGGATAAAGAAATGTGCTAATCTGTTTCTTTAGGAAAATAATCAAGGCAACATTCAAGACAACTCCCTTATGCATGGAAAATATGTGGGCCAGGAACCTCCATCCTAGAGTATTTGGTATGAACTAGAAAAAAGTTATTTTTAATTGTATAGTTTAATATTTATACAGAACCTTTCATCCTCTGCCAGAAGATTTCTACAACTGGTATAAAAGACATGTGAGATTGGATGCTGTTGGCATGAATATTTAGGACTCCTGGATTATGTTTCCACAGCTGGACAGCGGGGGACAAATAATTTCTCTGATCAGGACTTTTATCACCCCCACTAAAGTTGATTAATAATAACACTCCGCTTCTTCACAAAATTGTAAATATACATTGCCAAAACATGAAGTCTAATATCTAGGTTACTGTTTATTTAATTCAAATTTCTGCCTCCATGTGCCCATGGTATCAGAGCTCCCTTAAATTCCTCCAAAGAACAGAGTTGGAAAGGAGCTGAAAGGTGTCAGCGGTAGCTTCAAGGAGTCCTCAGAGAGGCAAAACTTTTGTCTTGAGTATGATTTTTAATGTTGTCTAAATTACATCAGCCAGCAAGAATTCAGGTTTAAACCCAAAGATAGAATCTCTAACACTGCAGGTTTCTTAACCCCTGTGGGTTATAGTTTCTTTTATACTGAAAGATTCTCTACAGAAAAATAGTTTATTGTCATTACTCAGAGGTAGGATGATTCATGATCATGTACTCTGCTTTCCAGAGGACTTCTGCCTTTATGCAGTAACTACATAGTTGTTCGCTGTATGGTTTCTAGTCTTGTTTAATGTCATCATTCAAATTTTGGTCAAGATGCATTTTGTTGATCAGTCACAGACATGTGCTATCAATTTATTTGTTAAAGATTCCCTCACAACCACATATATAGCTATTCCATAACACTGACCCAACACAAGACATTACAGTCAATAACTCTTTTTTAAAAAAGCAAAATGATTAATGAAAGAAAATTAATCTTCATTTGTGCTGAAGATACAATGAAAGCAGTCTTGACTCTCATTTGAGAGACATAAGAGTGATTTGGAGACTATCCCTCTTCAGTAATTTACAGATTACACAAAAATATGGCATAGCAGCCAGGAAAGATCCTGAATTATCCGACTTTATAAACCTTAGATGTGGCAGCACTGAGCCAACACCACATATTCTGCACTTAGGCAGAGAGCCCAAGGAACTGCTGTGTGTCTGTACCTGACCACGCTCCAGCACATATCAGATTGTCATTGTGAACAGGAAAAATCTGTGCTAATTACCATTTTTGCAAATTATATTTAACCACCTTATATCCTCAAAAGGTAGAATGTGGATGCACTTTCAAACTGTTAACTCTTCTTTCAGTGAGGTGACAAAACTCCCTGCTTTTAGATTACAGTTAGAGAAGTCTTGCAACTATTAAAAAAAAATAAATAAATAAAAAATTCTTGTTAACTCTGTTGCAAGACTTTTAGAGAAAGGTAAGGTCTGCATCATACTGTTCATGCCGAGCAAATGTATTGTCTTGTAATCAATTTTACAACTCATTTTAAAAATAATTCTGTTAAAATGCTTTAAATGTCATTGTGTCTTCTGTCTCTCCTTTATTTTTCAATTTCGAACCTTCTAATGCATCTGTTATCTGAGCTTGTGGGATTAATTATCTGTCTCACAGACTTTGTGATATGGACAGCTTAATCACCGGTTTCACAACAGTTCTTAACACTTTTTGCATTGTCTGTGGTGGACAGGCTATTTTTTTTTTTACATTTGCCTATTCCATATCAGTATCTAAATCCGTTATAGACTGTTATAAACAAGTATCTTTTCCTGAGCATAGACTTAAATACAAAATACTATACTTTATATGCTTCCTATTTTTGCAGGAAATTTTAGGACAGGTGTCTGAAATATCATGTTCTTGCAGAGGCATGAAAGCTACCTGCCATTTTCTGAATAGCCTCTTCTACTGAGATTTTTTTTTCATTTTTCTTTTTATGTTGACATTTTACCAGAACAGAAATTAACACATTACAGGGCTTTTAAAATATTGTTCATGTCCTCCTACCTATAGAATCTCCACTGTTGATCCCTGCTCTGAGAAATGAGTCAGATATAATTTAATTTAATAGGACCTATCCCTTAAGCCCCTCATTCCTATAAACTCCCACTCCATTCCATTTTTCATATTCAAATCACAGAAATATTTTAAATCTCTACTTCTTTTTTTTTTTAATTGTGATCTGCAGGTATTTTATATTTTCCCATTCCAAAAGCGTGTCTTCTACATAATGCTCAGAATTATATTATTTTCATTCTTTTCAGCAGATGCATTGACTCCTCATGTCTTATTTCATTAGTTACAGTCCAGTATGACAGCATATACACTTCAACAGAAACAGCAGATGTGGCTAGACTTTTAACTCTCAATTTATCCTCTGAGAACCAAATTCATAGAGCTGATTAATTTCTCAAGATTCCTGAAATCCCTTGTTTGTTTTAGAGCATGTGTATCCATCTGAATATATGGCAAATCAGTTACCATAAATTCAATCTACTTATCTGATACATTTTTGCCCCTGATGGGGTTTTTATTTTGTTGTGGCTGTTATTTCAACTCTACTAGTTTAATCATGCTGAAGATGGGGATAAATACAGAGCAAGTATTGTGAAAGGTTTTGAGACTTATGCAGGTCAAATGGAACTGAAGCTCATTAGTGACCCTGATTCCAATACAAAAATCATGACAAATTTGTAAAATATACATTTAACTTATGACATTCATGTTTCGAAAAGGGGATTTGATCAGTTAATATGAAAACTACCAGAGTAGCTCCATTAATCAGATTTTGTTTCTTCTACAGATCCGAATGTAAACAGTTGAGCAAGTGTGAGTTTGTGAAATGTGTTTATTATGTTATCCTTTTAACCTCATGAACTGTTTGATGTAGAATTGCATCAATCACTCTTTCTAGACAAGACTCTGTGTAGATATTTTACATTCCTGAGAAATCACATGAATAAAATGAGAGGAAATTATCAATAAGTTAAAAAAAAATATCTAGATAAAAGGATTTTTATTAATTTTTATTTTCCCCTGGAATTGTAAATCATTGCTGTCCTACAGCAGGGTCAGGTAGATTGCCCCAAAGCAGTCCTTCACTTTTACTTTACTGCTCTGAGGGCAGTGTGAACCATTGCTCCCCAGTTCAGCCTGGCTCAAGAGTGGTGTGAAAGTGGGATGGGGGTTAGAGGGCAGCTGCAGATGCAGGCAGGGCAATGCTGAGCTGGATGGACCAGTTATACTGTGGCTAGCTAGTGAGATGTGACCTGGACACTGAGGTGCAAAGGTGTTTGGAAAGCTCAGTCATAAGGGAGAGGCAAGAGGCCTGAAATAGCCTGGTAAGTTCCCCATAAGGTTGACCAAGGGGATCAAAAATAGTGTCTTTTCTCTATCAATAAGTTACCTCTTTTCTGTCAATGCATTTGCCCAGTGGCCCAGCCCTACGAGAAGGAATAAAGTGTGCACCTCCCATCATCACAGTCATGACCTTTGCCAGGAGACAGGAGATTAAAGTTTCAAACCTCAAAAGACTAGAATGAGCTTTAACCACCTTTACTTCTGGTTATGGTCTTTAACTTGCTAAGTAGCAAGGTCTTCTGTCAAGCAGGGAAGTACTGACTGCATTAAACTTACCTAAGAAGAGGCAGTAAACCTGTATAAAAAGGGGCAGAGTAGATGGATAGGGGTTGCTGGATTCTGTGGTTTGGCAGAATTTGGCCTCCCAGATCTATCCCTTACTTCATCCATGTTCTTTGAGAAGGGACAAAGCAGAAGTCAGAGGAAGAGGATTGGTTAAAGAGCTCTCTTGCTATACTCTGGTAAGAGAGATCACATCTGAGCCTTGCCCATCTAAACTGGAATGTTCTCACCTGTGGCTTTTATACTGAATTATTTATTTTTTTTTTAACTGTAATCTCAAAGCATCTCCCAATTCTTTTATAAAGTACTTAACATTAAGAATTTTTTGAACCTAAAATAGCTGGTTGTTTCAGTGTAAGCAATTCAACATCAAGCGCAGTGTTTGTGCAATCAAAAGTTTAGCTGCCTGTAGTTTCCTCAAAAATAAAGACAAGCTGCTAGGTGATTGCTGCCATCATTGATCTGAGTTAGCCCCGTGCATAAGTGATGGCTTGGTAGAAACTAAAGCAACATGAAAACATTTCTTACTTCACAGTCAGAGGCCGTAAATGTCATCCCCGCAGAACCACGATGACTACTGAAGTCACCATCAATTTTTTTGTCACACTGTCCTCTTAGCTGCTACCTGTTCAGGATTTGGTGGCTTTTTCCAAGTCTATGGCAAGGCTTGACCTGTTGTAATGCTGGTGAGGGACTCTACATCCTCACTGAAATCACAGGCAACATAGTTGCACTATTATTCCCCATTCTGTAATTCACTTTTTACTGTTTAAATTAACCTCATTATGTAGGAATGTAAGGTATTTTAGGTTAAACTGAGACTAAGAGACCCCTCAAAGTCTGTTTCTCTTTAGAGTTAGCATGCAATGAACTGCAATGAACCAGCTTATGAGCTTCATCTTTCACCTCCATTCCCCTGAAAGATGCCCTACATGGTATGTGAAAAGTGATTTATTAAACTGGCCACAAAGGGCAAACCTCAGAGTAATTTTGCTTACAATCTTTGTTCTCCAATCTGTTTATTATATACCAAGTAGCAACAGGCAAACTTTTTTTTTTTTTTTAATCACCTTACTCATATGCCATAATTTGGCAAATGAGATGGTTATCTCAGTGTGGAGAGCATTTGGTCCATTTAGTCAAGCTGGAAAGGAGATAGATGAAGACATGAAAACATAAAAGTCAAAAGGGGAAGTGTGAAAGAGGGCAGAATTTTAATGAATGTGTGTATATAAAGTGGATATAGTGGATAAAGACCTTGCATTTTTTATGCTTTCCAGTAAAGGATTATATGCACTTCATTTAGGAAATCTCTATTCAATCAGCCAACCTTGAAAATGTTTCTGAGTCAGATAAGACCATTATAATTGACAACCAGGGCTGAAGCAAAATCCAGCGCCTTTTACCAGAGGACCATCAGTTAACTTACCTCTCTGGGCAAAATATTCATAAAGTGAGACAAACATAGACTAGTTTTTAGGAATGAACACCCTGCCTACTTTCAGCACTGCTGGAAATCCTGATCTAGACAGTATATCTGGGCGTGATACACATTTATACCAGTACATCGTAGGCTGGATCTACATCAGGTGAATTTGTCTGAGGTAATTTTTAAACTCATATGCACTTGTGGTCAGAATTCTATAACAATGCATCCTACAATCTAGTTGTGTGCATCATGAAAATGTACTTATTTTAAACCTTCTACGTTATGATCATGAGAAATAATAACTTCTCCCTATAACTACTCCTCAGTACTGATTCTGACTTTACAAAACTCTGTAATCTCCACAGTCCACTATTGTCAAAGGTATTGAATCTATGGACTCCAATGCTTAAAACAGCTTTTCATGGCTTATGCAAATCTCTGCTTTGGAAATTTTTTTTTTCATTTAGTGAATTTGCACAAATCAGATGTCTGACTCATTGTAGGTTTAATTAAATGGAAACAACTTCCAATGAATTACAGTATTAGTTTGTAGGTGTTAAAAAAGTAGTCCAAAGTGTTAAAAAAATAGTCCAAAGTGTATAGAAAATGTTGCCTGTGGACATAGAACTTCTATTCAGAAAATGATTCGTACTGATGTTCTGTAACAAGTATGAGTGGTAAGAAGACATCTCACATCAACACAACCAGATTAATGTGTATTTGTTTACCTCTCAGTCCACAAAAACAGGGGAAATAACGAGGGTAAGCCCTAAGCATGTAGTCCTCTTTTCTGTCTTAATTACTTATGATTTTTATTCTTTCAATGCTGAGCTGCTCTATTTTACCAGATGCTAAATTAAGGCAATAGGAGCCACTAGATGGCATTTGTTAGCTGTAAATGAATTAAATGGGACTAGCTCTGAAGGACTGAAGGGAAAGGATTTACCTACTAACTACTAGTCATGTGGATAGCTTTAGATGAACAGTACTGTGATTTAGGCAGGAAAAAAAAGTTAGTATTAGAGCTAAAATTAAATCTAGAACACCAGAGACACAAAAGAGAAGAGTCTTGTGGAAGTCATAAGCACAGCTTGTACAAATGCAAAATACCTAGTGAGACAAGAAGTACATTTGAGCCTGATGGACAGGCAAGCAAGAAGCTCCCCAGTGCTTCTCACAGTCACAGAAGTTGCATTCCTGCACTTCCAAACAGTTCAAAGCCCTTCCCTGCTCTCCTGTAGCCCTCTCCATTTCACTGGGATCCCAGTCCCACTTCTCCCCACTAGAGCAGCATCTCTGCATCTGCAAATCAGAGCTCCCATCCTGAGCTCTGTGAACTCCACCAGCAATCGAGCAAGGACCTGCAGTGCAGGAAACAGCCCTGTGAAGAGCTTTCTTGAGCATGCGGAAGTGTGCATGCCAGGGTACACTTGCTTCCAGCAATCTGATCTTAAAGTTCCCTTTTCTTGTGCATTTTGTGCATATTCCTGCTTATGTTATTGATACTGTTTTTTCATGGTTTTGGACCAAAAATACATCCAAGTGTTATTCTTCTAGCTATAAATGACTTTTATTCCATTTGTAGAACCAGTGTTGATGCTTTTAGCTTGTGATTGGCCCCAGACTCAATTATTCTGCATGTGCATTGCAGCCTCTCCAGACACTCATCCTGCTCATCTGGACCACAGCTCCCTGACCTGCCATCCTGGTTGGGCTTTGCCATATCTCCATAGTCCTGCCCAGCTCTCATGGGCTTTGTCTGACTCTGGTTCCCCTCATCAAATTTTACCCTGCCCCACATGCAGGATGATATCCCAGCCTGGCTCTTGTCAGTTGAATTGTTCTGTGCAAGTAGAGTGTTAAAAACAAAATAATGGAAAAGGTTAAAACATACAGTTTTTCCATGGAAAAAAAATCTAGAAGAAAACATCTGAGGCTATTCATAACAAACATCTGTTGAAAAAATTGTTTGAAAACATCCCTTTGGGGTTCATAAAAGTGAGGAAAAGCCCCTTTTCCTGCTATTACAACCCAATTCCTCCCCACCTTGAGCAGATCTACAGTCCAGACTGTTGGGGTGCACCACGGGATGACTGGGGTGTGGTACAGACTTGGACGTATGATGTCAGGCACTGGAGGGCATTTCCAAATCTCTCTGTTTTGTTTTGCTTTCAGCCAAAGGCTTTTCAGCTGTCAGGTGTTCCCTCTTTCCAACAAAAATAAAAGATTAAATTGTCTGCAGAAAGCAGGCACCTTCCAAAAAATGTCCTTCTAAAGAAAACTCAATATCCTGTTGGAAAACAACTTTAGTGGAAAACAACCAACAAGAACCTTGTGCGGTTTTGTCCCAAGCCCAGTTGTTTTCCTTAAACTTAACCCACTTTTAGAGAACCGCAAGCTGCTTCAGGGTAAGAGAAGGGAAAAACAGAAATCATGTTCCAGTGGTCACTGAAGGGGGAGTATCAAACACGAACACTTAATAATGGATCAGGCCTCTGCCTGTTAAATTAAGGAGATTAAGGCACAGTTGTGCAGACCATACAGTTTATATGGCCATCAATCTACTTTGGGCATTTTGCAAAGCATTTTGCAGAACCAAAACAGTATTTACATTTCAGCAGCTTATAATAATAGCACCAATATATTTAAGATGCAAATAATGTCTGAAGCCTGTTAAAAAGTATTCCAGTGTATTAAAATTATGTCAATATTATCATCTGTAAGAGAGCTGATATGTGGGTTTTATTGATGAAGCGTATTTTCAAGCTAAAGTGGTGAAGAACTGAATTTATTCAATGTTGAATAGTCTTTGGTTATCAACATGTTATATAGTCCAATATTTATATTGCGATAGTTTTACTGTTAAAGACATAACTGCATACCTGTTATAAGACTGAAAAAGAGACAACAATATAATGACTGAAGTATGCATAGCTTTAGAAATGAGATGTTAATTTCAATTGCTAGTTATTGTGCTGTCAGTGCATTTTATTTAGGCTGTTTAAAGCTGAAGTGAATAAAAGCTGTGACTTCAAAGTAAATCCTGTTAATTTTCAAACAGATTTGTATAATTCTTGCTGCAAATGCAGAATAAATTTACCAAACCAAAGTCCATGATGGGTTAAAATTTCCAATAAAGAGTTGTTAATGAAAGATTTACATAACAATAAACACATTAAAACTAAACTTAATTGAGACTCGATCATGACCCTATAGATATAGATAAAAAAATAAAATACAAAGAAAAGCTCTTTGCCCCATATTTACACACAGAAA
>VXBX01009724.1:117764-146243 GCA_013400415.1 Scytalopus superciliaris | reverse complement strand
AGGGAAAGAAGAAATTTAATCAAACACTGGGTCAGAATGCAAATAAGTGTTAATGACTCTGTTCATAGTTCAGACTGCATTGCTTAACCAATTCTTAGCAAGAGCAATAAAGTAGCTCAAGGGTTAAAATTATGTTACTTCAAAGAGACGTAAAGGCACAAATTCCCCATAATTTGTGCCCAGCACAGTGATACTNTTAAGTAGAATCATAAATTTGTAGAATTCTGTGATCCCAGCGCGCGCATCATGGATTGCTATAGCTAAACTCATAGTAAAGGATTTTTCTCTGCCTTGCCCTGTCGTGGAAGTTTTCTTCCTAGGTATTCCAGGCAACAATACTGCTATTTTTACAAGTGTCTAAAATTGAATCGTCTTCTTACCTTCACAGAATGAATGTACAGACTGTGCACAAATCACATCGAATATGCCCAGAATCCGGCACGTTCCTTATGCACCTTCTTGAGAAAGACTAGAAACAACCAAATTCATTCCTTGTTCGCTGGTGGCACCTGGTGGCCACACTGCAAAACAACGCCATGTGTCATGTGGATTTTGAGCACTTGGACAGAGCGGAAGATGGGAACCCTGCTCTCCTAGGGGCAGAATTCCTCCTCTCCCTGGTTACCAGCTCACTTCTGGTTTTTCCTGTCTCGTATTTCTGTTCCCTCCTACTCTTCATGCCAACTGGTCGAGGAGGTGATTGTGCCGATCTAGTCTGTGGTGCAGGTTTGGCACCACAATATAAAAAAGATACCAAGCTATTAAGAGAATCCAGGGGACGGCTACAAAGATGGTGATGAACCTAGAGGGGAAGACATATGAGGAGTAGCTGAGGTCACTTGGCTTATTCAGTGTGTAAAAGACTGAGGGGTGACCTCATTGTGGTCTGCAGTCTCATCATGAGGGGAAGAGAAGGGACGGGGAAGAGAAGGGACAGGCACCACAATCTCTTCTCCCTGGTGACCAGTGACAGGATCAAGGAATAACATGATGCTGTGTCACAGGGTGTAGAATAGATGCTAGGAAAAGGTTCTTCAGCCAGAGAGTGTTCAAGCACTGGAACAGGCTCCCCAGGGTCACAGCACCAAACCTGACAGAGTTAAAGTGAGCTTTTCAAGAAGTGTTTGGACAGTGCTCTCAGGAACATGGAGTGATTCTTGGGGCTGTCCTGTGCAGGGCCAGGACGTGGACTCAATGATCCTGTTGCCTTCCAACTCAGGATATTCTCTATGTCAATTACCCACCTCTTTCCTTCCCTCCTGTAAACCCCAGATCCTGACTGTAGACTGTAGAGGAAAATAGTGATCCCTGAGGGCAGCTCACTGAAATCCCTGCATTCCCATCAGTTAGAAAGGCTGCTCTGAGATACCTGGTCATGCTCCACAGCTGAGCAACCCTTCTGTTGCTTCAGACCTGCATTCAGGTCCAATGCAAGAACACTTAAACCATTGAACTGTGACTGTGAAGAGAGAAGTTGAGATTTGGGCCCTGGGAGAAGCAAGGGAAATTTTAAATATGGTCTAGATTTAATTCCTAACATCTGCAGTATTTATTCTTCTTTCCCATAACTACTCCTACTGCTTGACTACTCTTTATTGACTCCTGGGAATGAGTAAGTTCAGAGATGAACATGATTAAGATATAATAAGGATGGCTGAAAGCTAGCACATGCCTATGACATCTGCTCTTACTGGAGGAGGTGGAGACACTGAGGGCAAAAGTCAAGTTACTCCTTCACTCATTCTTGGGAGAGCCAAGAATAAATAATAGCTCTTCCTTATTCATGGGAATGAAAAATAGAAAGGTAGAGCAAGCCAGCAGCTAGAAAGCCCAGCCATGCTCGTAAACAGTATGTGTGGAACATTTCCATAGAAAGAGGTTGCTTCATGTACTATTAGCAATGTCCAGTGGTTTACTTAAAGATATGCTTAAAATAAACAGATGATATCTTGAGTTTCTGAATTTCAGAGATTATCTGACAAAGCTAGTGGGAGAAAAAAAAAATCAGCTTTATAAAAGGTTCATGTACTAAGACCTACAGCGTATTCATCATAAATTACTGAAGGCTGTAAGAAAAATAAATAACTGACACTAAATTCCATAACAGCTATTTCTAATTTTGAGGGTTTTTTTCCCCACAATGAGAAGTAACTCCCATACTGGAAACTCCTCACTATTTTCCCCACACAAATTGCATTTGGTGGAAAATAAAGAGCCAGACTTTTATAACCATCTAAGATGTGTATTCCCTCCTTCAGGGAACACCAATACCAATATTATGTGCCTGTAAATATTTTTCCTTTTCCCAATCAAATTATTTATTAAAAAGATATGCCCAGTAAGCATCCAAATGCATTCAGATTATGATTTAACATATTTTGAACCTTCATTGTTACAATGCTTCTTTAAAAGTGGAAGTATGCAATAGCTTTATCACACATATTATTATTAGAGAAGTCTGTGAAGCCCAAGAAGTTGAGTTTTGCCCCAAACAAGACAAGAAGACAAAATTTTGGGATTATTCATAAAATTTAATATTTCAAAATATTTCATTTTACAAGTAAAATAAAAATAACCAAGTCTAAAGGAATTTATAATATTTATAATACTTAGATAAATCCACAAAGGACATTCTTATAACGCTTATCAGTTTTACTGGATCAGCATTTCAAGTGCTGCTTCTCTTTAAAGGTTAAAAGATAAACTCTTTTGACAAATTATAAGCAATTGATACTATTGAACAACTCTCTTATGGACACTTCTACTTTAGTACTAAATAAGCAAGGCTTTTAAAAAGAAATTATCAAAATGCCACTTGTTAATGTAACAGTATAATCATATAATCATGAAATCATAGAATAGTTGGGGTTGGAAAGAACCTTAAAGATCATCTAGTTCCAACCCAACGCTGCCATGGCCAGGGACATAGATCAGATTGCTCAACGCCCCATTCAACCTGACCTTGAATACTTCAAGGGATGGGACAACCACAACTTCTGTGGGCAACCTCTTCTCTTGCCTTACTCTGATTAAAGAATTTACTCCTAACATCTAATCAGTGTTTCTCTTCTTTTAATTTAAAACCATTTCCCCTTGTCTTATCTAAATCTGCCTGTTGCTCAATGATGCAAATTTGAAACATTCAAAAGCAAATGAAAAATAGTCTGTGTGTTTGTCTTTCTTCTGCCTTTTCTTTCTGTACCCACTCACTGCATGACTGTGCATCACTTACATCAGATGAAAGAGCCTTGTCTAACTCTCTTCAGAGCCCCATTCACTGAGTAGCTCCTGCAGCCCTTACAATCACAGTACCTTAAGAAGCAAACCTGAATGCATTCAGACTTACAATACTCCTGCAAAGAGGGTCCACATTACTGTTTCTATTTCATACATAGGCAACTGAAGAAGAGATAATCCAACATTCTCAAGAAGGGACTACACCCAAGTCTCCCAAGCTAACACCCCAACCACTGACGTATAAAAAAACTGGAATAAATAAATCCCCCGCTGGTACTAAAGCAATCCAGGCTGAACAGCATAATTTTCCAAGGCAAGGGGAATGCTGACACAGATCACACACATGTGTTGGTGGATGGTGTCTGGGGCTAATATGCCCCTGGAATCTTGGCATCATAATATGCATATTTAGTCTTTTTAGAAGAAAGTGTTATGAAGGAAGACCATTCTGTATACCTGGAATACTGGTGTTGCTTATACTACATGATATAATGTTTATTACAAAATGAAACTTTTTTTAAAATTATTTTACTTCAGGACCCTTTCTCATTCATTTCTAGCTATTCGCTCTCCTTGTGCTATGACTTGAAAATAAAAATTTACACTTTTGTCAGTCTCCTCAGTAATTCACTTTTTTCTGTCTTTTTAGAACTTTTGCTTTTATTTATGAACCATGAAAAACTGAGCTTAAACATGTAATTTTCAAAGAACAATGAAAAAAATATGCATTTTCCTATTTCATTAACACCTGGAAAGTATTACCAAGTCCATAAGATGCTTAGCAGTAGAAGTGTTCATTATTATAACACTGACAATTTTTAACACATGAATAATTTCTGTGAAGTCAGGGAACCTATCTGTGGATGGACACATAAATGAGATTTTTTTTATTTTTTTTATTTTTTTTTTTACTCTTTCAGAAGTAGGATCTCAATATTTATACTTCCTGGTATCTACTTCTTCCTAACTAATCCCGAATTTTAAAAATTGAAATACATTGCAAAGAAAAGTCAAACAAAATGTTAGTTTGGGGGAAAAAACATGCCAGGATGTACAGGCTATCAAAACCAGGAGTGCTGTTAGTTTAATAATGCAAGAAACCAAAGATCAGCAGCCCAGTAAAACGAGATTCAAACCAATACAGTGTTTTTCACTTGGTAATTTTAAAAATATATGGTAACACACACCAAAAAAAAAAAAAAAAAGCAACAAAAAAACCCACCAAAACACCACACCAAACTGTATGGGGTTTTCTTTTTATAACTGACAAAGGAATCATAAAAGTGAAGGAATGTTTGTATAAACATATTCTAGAAGGAAACACCTTACCTTAGATCATGCAGCAATTCCCATGATCTGATCATGAAAAGTCCCTTGCAAGACATGTTTGCAAGACTAGGTTTGTTAAGCCAAATGTCCTGGACAAATGCCACTACATCTGGGGCTATAACAAGAACAGTTTTTCTGCTGGTGCTCAAGCTATTCCAAGAATACATTTTCATTTGTTTTTTTCATGATCACTGCATGTTCAGTTAATCCAACCATCAAGCAGTAGAGCTTCAGCTCAGCTAGAGTCAGCATCTTAGAAATCAAGCCAAAGATGCAATGACCAAATGCATTCCGCTTGAGTGTTTCAGGATAAAATCTGTCCATCTGAACAGACAGAATGCCACATGATATATATAGATAAATAACTCAGAATAAAAGTAATTGAAAATATTCACTGTAAAATAAATAACTAAATAAACAAATCACAGTGAAATGAACAAATGCACAGGATGTTGAAGCATTTGAGAACAAGGAAAGAAAAAAAGCTGGGTGGGCTTACTTTTCTTATTAAGTTGCACAGCTCAACTAGTGGAAATATTGCACCTGCTTAAAGTTTTGAATTTTCCTTGAATTAAATAAACCATCTTCCACTTATTTTAAATTTTCATATAGTTTATATGTCAGCATATACAGCATTTGGAATTATTCTTACTTGAATATTTTCTATTTTAAAAATAAATATATTTTTGGTCTTATGGGAAGAAATGTGTTAAGTAAAAACCCCAAAAACTCTAGATTTTCATAAACCAGATAGCTCCTCAGCCATTTAACTTTCATGTATTTGTTATTATCTCTGCAATATTCTGTGCTCCCATGTGAAAGTCACCCAGCTGTGCAGTCAAGGTAGGATGCTGACTTTCTGTTTTGTTGGTGAGTCATAAATGCAATGAACATAGGCATAAAATTTTACTGAATATTAGGTGAAACAGAATGTCTGTCCTTATCTACTTCCTCATACACTAAAGCCAGAAAAAAGTAACTATGCTATGGAGAGCACTGTTACTCTTTTTTTGTGGTATTATCTTTGGACTTGGAAAATATAAAATGTGCAAATTAAAATTTCTCTTCCTCACTAGCTGCCCCACTTTGCCAGTTCAAACAGGAAATGAAGAAATACTGAAAGCAGAAATATCACAGGTTACTACATAATTTGAAATGTTTCTTTCTTTCTTGTAAGTCTACATATGTATCTGTGTTTCTAACATACTTCTTTCCCTTAAGGTAACCCAAACCGTCTAATTTCATCAGACATTTTAGATTGTGCTAATAGTGTTCCCACACTAGTTTTATAAAGAAGAATTTATTTCCTGAGTTCACTATGCAGTTCAATACCTCTCCTGTCGTGTTCCAGGATAAATATTCCTACAGTAAATATCTGAAAAACACAATTCAGTGAACTGCACTTATAAAAGTAACTAGATCTAGAAGTGCCATGACTGGTGCCATTTACTAATTAAAATCATAGTTAAAAGGATGATTAACTTCAGCATCTAAGTTTTTTAGCCTTTTATGAATGCTGTTTCAAATTAGCAAATTTAGAGAGATTTTCTAAAAAGTGTCCTATAATGTATCCGGTACATAGAATGTGAAATAAGGGCAGCATCAATACCAGGAAAATACTGGTCCATGTTTCTTCTTTCTAATATAGAGCAGAACTTTTAATTTCAAAAGAAGTATGTTGTGGTTTCAGTTCCAGCCACTACACTGGTTTATTTGATCCAAAAATGTTTTGCTTTATTGGCTTGCTTCACTAAAATCTAGCCCCTCAGCTCCCAGGACTGACCTTCATAAACAGCCTTATCTCTGTAACAGGCCAACCCACAAGGTTGGATGCATTTACTGGAAATTTATGCAACTTTGGATGTGATGTGAACTTTGCTTTCTAGGCTGATGTCAATGACAATATAAAAAGAGCTGAATTCTGTGTTTCAGCTGATGAAATGAGAGTCTTTTACAGCAAAATTGTCTTAATCTTGAAAGATTCCATGCTGTGCAAGTAAATTGTAAATGAGGCTTAAAATGTCAAGAATTTGAAGTGCAGTTTAAAGGGAGGAAAGAAAAAACTCCCTCCTGAAGGACAGATATCTTAAACGCATAAGGTTAAATCTTAGTATTTTCAGTTTTCCATGTTCAGAAAAATCTCAAATGGGCTTTGCAAAGTATAAACATACAGTCTGAAAATTATGAAAATAACAAAAAGCTACTTGGATCTTAAATAGTTAAAAAAATCTATTTTCATCTCTTTCCAGAAGATGGTAGTGTAGCATACTTCTAAATACTTTAGCAGAATTTGACCAGTCTTCCAGAGTGGGAGTGCTAAAACTAAAACTAAAAAGAGAGTAATTAAGAAGAAAATAGTTTAAAAAGTTGTACTTACAAAGTTTAAATTGCAGGGAGAGTCATTTTGGTTCACTGCTTTAATAATTAAATTTGGATCTTGTATTTGCTAACATCAAAATATCATGGAATAATTGGATTACAGACCTATTGCAAAAAAGGGAACAGAATATGTTTTTGATTCTAAGATTATTTTGCTTGCTTGAGAAAAGAACACATTTAAATAAATACATAGAACATTGCTATGCAGAAAGCAAGCACAAGACACAGGTTTCAGACACCACAGCGCTGCTAAAGCTCTTCTGAAAAGGACTTGTATATCCTAGAGCAGGGAAAAGGTCAACAATTGCTATTTAAAGCAAGTAAACAAACAAATAGGACATAAAATCAATTAATGTTGTTATGTTAAAAGTGTATTATAAATATAGAAGTACATCTGTGACCAAATACTCAGTGCCCAAAGCTGTAATAGTTCTGAGAAAGAAATATTCACTTCCTTTACTGAATTTAAGTCCTAAAGAATCTTCATTATGCGTATTTTAACTGACTGTAAAAATTAGACCATTCCTTGCCCTTATTCACACAGAGACATTCAGACTTGTGAAACCAAACCAAACCAAGAACAAACAAAAGCAAACAAAAACCACCCTGCCTCCCCACTCCTCTCCCCTGCCCCTGAATAGTTTCTGATATAAATTTCAAATAGTATTATTTTGGGATCTGTATGTTTGACTTAATATTCCACTTTTTGAATCAAGGAAGTTGTATTTAATTAAGTTGTATCAACTAGGAAATCATCCAGTCTGACAGAGAAACTGAGATTTTTTTTTGCTTTTTGCTTTCTCAGTACTTTTCACCTACAGTTAATCACTCACAGTTAAACTGTCAAGGCCATAAATCAAAATCAAGGAGTTCTGGTTTTAATTTCTAACTCTGTGTGGGTTTTCATACCTTTCTAGGCTATAACAAGAGCCAAATGATGTTCAACGTTTCTTTCCTTGAAGGCATTCAGGCACTTAAATTAAGTAACCATCACATTATGTATCTCTTTCTGGAAAACTTTCATCTCTCATTTAAGAGATTTCTTCAGCCAGCAGTATGATTTTCTTCTATTTTCCTAATTTGTGTTCATGTTTTATAAGCCTTTTCAAAAGATGGAACCTGTATTTCTGCAATGCATACAGAAAGAAAATGCTTGTGTCTTTACTCCTATTGATAATTTCTCCACAATTAAATTTGAGAATAGATCAGCTTTTATCCAACATTCATCTATGCTGCAGTGATTTTATGCTTTCCTCCATGATATTTCCTGGAAGACATCAGGATACAGTCACAGGTAGTGTCACACACTTTCAGTCTTTCCCGGTGTGGAGCTTTGTATTTGCAGCTTACAAGGCATTTTGTGGAATGGGTGTTGCCAGGAAAGCTACGTCTCTGAATACAGCTATTCCATCTTCTCCTTCTCGCCATTCTGCCAACTTCATGTCATCTGTGAACTTTTATTAATTACGTATCATTCCAGATAATTGATGAGAGTTCTGAATGCTTGGCAAAGTGTCTTTCCATCTGAAAGCTCATCAGAAACTCCTGTTTCTGTAGGTGGCAGCACACTGACAGTTTCTCTCTGGACTCTGACAAATAGTTCTTAAGCCCTTTCATGTGCTTTGCTGTGATTGTTCTGCAAAAATTTTTACAAAAATGCCATAAATCTACACATAAAGGAGCTGCAAAGGTTATTGCCTTGATAAATTTTAGTGCCAAAAACCAGGAGAGAACCCTTCAGTCCTGGAAAACTGTCTGTAAAATACTGATCCACAAATCTTTCCATTTGAGGTCACTGAAGTCCTCTGTGTTGTCCATATTAACAGGCCCTAGACCTACAGTAAAAAAAAATTGCAGCTATGATTTTTCAAAGAGAGAATAAATCTTCCATCCAGGCTAGTCAAATTATACCAATAATGTTGCTAAACTTTCAACATTTTTCTCTGTTTGTCATGGATTTAAACAGATTTTGAATTGCAATACCTAAACTTGAATTTGAATTTGCTTTGCAAGTGTTTGTAATTGCCTTCAGTTGGGGCCTTTAGCATGAGTGGTTGTGTTGAACCCACACAAAACCTTTGCTCCAAAATGCAGTCTAAGGAGGATCTTTTTCTCCACTTGAAAAACCACAAAAATGAGCTATCCGTCTCTCTAACCAAAGCTCCCTCACTGCAGCATGCAAGCATGCAGCCAGTGATGTTTGCTTACAGTGACCCCGTGCGTCAGCATGGCTTGATCACCAGCATTTTTCCAGCTGTGTCTTAACTCGTACATTCTTTCTAATGTAAAGTCCTCCAACTAAATGCCTCTGGATGTTGCAAAATATATGTGCAAATTAACCTTGGCCACTAATAGATCTTCTACATCCCTGGTGGTGTCAATGGAGAGTTTAAACTCGTGTTTTTAATATGTTAACTCCCTGTAAATGTGGTTTATCTGGAAAACACCACATTTGTCTAATAAGTGCGTCATCCTGCTTTCCAAATACAGGACAGAAATATTTATAGAAGATAACTGCAACACTGATGACCACTGTCATCTCCATTCAATAACAAGCCATTACTGTTGCTAAACTTTTTGTTATTATTGAAATCCTTTTAAAAGCATTATTTTTCTTTGTCATGGTTGTACTCTTTTTTTTTTTCTCTCTTTCTAGTTCTCTTATTTCCTTCTATTTCCTTTTTATTTCCTTTAATTATTTTTCTCTTTTTCTTTTATTCTATTTTCTTTCTTTCTTGTCTCCTTTTTTGTCATTCTCTTTCTTTTGCTCTTTTCCATTGTATTTTCTCTATCATTCCCTTCCTTCCTCCCTCCCTTCCTTACTTCTTTCCTTCCCTCCCTCCTTCCTTCCTTTCTTTTTGTTTTCAGTTTTATAACAATGGCTTGTCAGCTATGTGAGAAAGGTTTCTTTACCTTTTATATAATAAAATTTTTTTCAGTCTACTTCGTCTTTCGCTGTCTTTGGAAAAAATGACATACTGATTACCTATTATCAGACAGGGTGGCTTACATTGAATTTCACAAGGCACGAGTCCTTTGGCAGATGTAATCTTTCAAAGCTCTTATTAACTTTATCTCATATAATGAGGCCTAAAATATTTTTTCGCCATGCTGAATGTAGTAACTTTTGTATTATATAATTAGCAGATACTTTTTTAACTCATTGGTATTTTAAATGTTCGGCAGTTTTTTATTTTGTCATTGCAAAGAAGTGTCTAAGGAGTTGTGGTCCTGAGGGGAAGGAGGGGGAGGAAAGAAAGGGAGGGACACAGTCCCGGGAGCGAGGTGTGTGCCTCCCAGGGCGAACATGAAGAGAGACAGCTTTATTCAAAACACTGCAACTTAAATAGGGTCGGGGGGCTGGGTCCTGACCCCGGGGGCACCCTGGGAAGGTTTTGGGGAAGGGTCTGGGCCAGCCCCAGCCATACAAGGCAAGACCCTTCAAAACTGGGAACACAGAGGCAGGTGACACCATATAAGGGAATGGTACCCTGCTGAGGCAGGGACCAATCAGGGGTGGGTTACAGGGCATGAGGGATAGAAGTTTCCGGCAGGGACACACAGTGAAACAAAGGGAAAACATGTAGAATGATAAAATCCTCAAACTTGGTACAGATTTCAAACTGCAAACAGTCCTTAACATAGCAAGAGTCCATACAAACACAACAAAAAGTTCTCAGAGCTCAGTCACAGATCTGTGCTGCCTTCCACAGCTAATCCCTCTTCTCTCCTCCAACAAGGAGTCAGCATAATTATTTCTCTGCTTCCACTCAGTAGCAGGGTGTCCCTGTCCACCTTCTTAGAGTTTGTTAATTAGGGCCAACTCATCTATGCACATTGTAGAAGGTGTCCATCAGATTTGACCCTGTAATATATATTTTTGGCTACTCTGGTGATATGATCTACAGTATTACTATTTCACAATATGACATACTTGTTCCAATTCTCTGATTCTATAGGCATTCTAGGCTTTCTTTTTGCATTCTCGCCATCATGTGTATGTCACCTTCTTCAGCCTCTGAGTCTCTCAGGCTGACTGCTAACAATCTTTTCAGGAAGGTTGCTGACTTTTTCAGTTTTGTGCTCCAAGACCTGTTTCATTAGGCTCCTATCTGGGTTACACCAACCTAGTGTGTGCTGCAATGTCAGTACCATGGAAGTAGGATCCCAGCTCTGTGCTGTTGGGCACAGCAGACAGCTCTGACATGGGAGCAGCAGGTACAAGAGAAAGGCTATAGCACTGAAGTGGCCATGGACTAATTCAGAGAGGGTTTTCGTAGCCTTTCATCAGAAATCAGTATGGTAATAATGGGTTAAAGGTGAATGAAAGATTGACTTAGCGATTACTTTAAAGAGTTACTGGGCATGTCTGTAACTGTATGAATATGCGTGAGAGACATTTATTTCAATATTGTGTCACTGAACAATGAAATTAAAGGATTTAGACAGTTACCATCTGTTGTGTCTGGTCTGCAAGTGTCCTGACACTCTGAGTTCCTTATGGCTGTGGCTTCTTAATTTGATTTCCTGGCTTAGTGTCTTAATTACTTTTCTGGCTATCTCACTCCAGGTTGTATTATTTTTAGAAATTTGGACAGGTCATAATAAAGTGAAAGTCATCCTGGGAACAGTGTATCTCAAGGAAATAACCCGAAATAGATATTATACAGATAAAACAAACTTGGTTATTTTATAAGGGATTGGACTTGATCCAGTTTCACTGAGCTATTGTGTACCTTTCCATGTCATTTCACTTCACTCTCTGGAAGATTGTAAAGGCATTTCAGCCTTTCTCTGAAAACTACTTCACTCTATAAAAAAATATTTATGGACTTGAAAGAAATAGATGCAAATCTCTGATTCATGTACACACACCTATTAAGGTTCCCAAACTCTTCACCAGCTGGTCTCCAAAATGTTCAGGCTCTCACAGTTCTCTAGTTCTGGTCTGCCTTGGACCGAACTGCTGAGGGAGAAGCCCTAGCTGGGAAATATTATCAAAGTTCTGTGACCAACCAGGTACAAGAATCAGAGAGAAGGCAGTAGGCAAAGTTTCTTAATCTTTTTTGTAATTTACTAAGGCATTAGCACTCTTTCAAAATCTCTCCATAAAACTTCCCATTCCTACCATCATCCTGTAGCTAAATATGAAGTTTTGAAGATGTGGTAAATCCCAAGCATCAAAATATCCAGGCAGTTTATTAATCTTCTAGTTTATTAGATTATTTGAAAAAAAGGCAAGTGGAGCAAGTGGTATCTTAGGTTATTCTGGTTAGACTAGAGTAAACACACCTTAGTGTTTCAAAGAACAAGTATGGAAACTATGAAAACTCAGACCTGAACATGGAGGCGTACCTGAAATATCTTCATAAAGTGTGGAAATGCATAGAAGAATATATAATTCTCCATTAGCTTTTGTTGTCATATAGATTAGTTGGTCTCTGTTAGATGCATGTATTTGAATCAGTCAGGTTCTACAGTGGCAAATTCATAACTCCAAAGAACCATTAGTGCAGTTACCAAAAAGTTTATCTCTAAGAAAGATGCAAGTGATCCATATCTAAAAATAAAATAAGAAAAGAACTCCAAAAGCAATGAAAAGCCAGGACAGACTGACTACCTATATTTATGTGCATACACAGACACAGCAGGCAGATATGTTCTTTGGGATAAGCAATCTGTTTAGAGTGTTTCATTAAAATGCTTTATTGCCTGAGAAGGAATCTATCATTATCTTCTGATTCCCAAGTAGAAAGGCAGCTGATGAGAGGATTCAAAGGCAATTTCAAATCTACTTATAATACAATATTAGTATTCTATGACATTGCAGTGTAAGTAATAGCAAGAAGGTGAGTGTGATGCCAAGCAGAACTTGGAGAGAAATACAAAAAAGTATTTCAAATACAAAATAGACATCCATACAGAAATTTGGCAAGGATACTGTTGTCAAGCTTCATATTCATGCAAAAATGGGTATATCATCGTTAAACTAAAAACTGTTCCTGGTTTCTGTCTTATCCAAGACAGAGAAGTCTCTAAGATAACACATCCTTCCTCTTACTGGCTTAGTTTCAGGCTACAGAAGTATAATTGTTAAATTGTCTTCCAGCACAGCTACAGCCATTCAGAGAACTTGCTTTAGAATTTTCTCACTTAATTTTAGACAACAAGCTTATCATCTAAATTAGGAATATAGTTGCCATGGACATACATATAGAAAAATTTCAAATGACAGAAATATAATCCTGTATTCTTTTGGAAGTGTTTTTCCTCCTAAGCCTGTAATCCAGTGAAGCAGATATTTCCTTTCAAAATATCTTCATTTTTATTTTACAAAATCATAGTCAAACTATTGCGAGATCCTAGACTGTGATCTTAGGTCAACAAAGTGCTTACTGGAGATTAAATTCAAATTAAGATATTGCATTTTCTGATTTCTTTAAAAATGTACACCAGAATGGACTGGTTCTCTCACACACACAAAAGTTTTCAATCCTTTTTGAATCAATTTTCATACACCCACTGACTGGTACAGAAAAAGTCTGATGTCACTGGAAAGGAAAATCAAGCACTAATTGTATCACCCAATGCAGTCATAGGCATGTTGGTGTTAATACCAGCCTGAACAATAGTTCCTCGAATCAAAAATACTGGTACAGTTCTTTCTGAGTAGCTCTGTTCCCACCTCATTCAACAGTCACTCCAATCAGTGGCTGTAATTGTAACAATATCATGATTTGATCAAAATGCATCCAGCTGGAAAGCCTAAGCAGTTGCCAGAGAAGGAGTGAACCAATTATTTGTGTTGTCTGGAAATAATGAGGTTGCAGAGTAAGAACCAAAAGACCCAGAAGGTTAAATGCTTTATCATGCTGTTCTCTTAGTTTCTAAGCTGACGGGATTTACTGCACACATATTATTCTGACATTTATTTTTTCTTTTTCCAGAGTAATAGAGATCTATCTTATCAATTGCAAATGTGTGTCACTATTACTTCTCATAATAAATGAATAATTCATCCAAACACTTCAAACGAAGACGATAGCTCTAACTTGCGTAATATATATTATTTTATATGCCAGAATACAAGCAGAAGGTTCAGAAGTCACATTCTAAAAACCAAAACTAATAATTACTGGTATGAGTACCTCCACTTCTCCAGCAGCCAGTAAATCCCTTGCACAAACGCTTATCTCGGAAACATGCACGAACACACATGGCAAATCATTCTCAATCTGCTATCATTTGACATTAAAAATTAATAAATATATGTTGATATTATTTATATTTAGAAAACATCCATTCAGCTACCAATGGCTGCGCTTAAGTAACCTTTAATCAGCACAGAGAAATTCACACATGCAACTATTGATTCTAAATCCCAATGATTTCACAACAAAGAAGTCAATACGAACAAAAGCATCTGTCTGAAGCTGGGCTTCTGGTATCAGAGAGACTGGTGTGTAGCGTCCATTAGTAAATACTGAGAAACTGTGAGGTATTATAAGTCTTTCAGGAAATAACACTTTACTGGTTGTGTCCTCTGATGTATTACTGTTTCTCTTTTCCTTGTGTGTTACAATCTGCTAATGGCAAACATCTGTAATTTATTAAATGTTGTTTATTAATGCAATTTATTTTATTTCTACTGTGATGCTCAGAATCTTGTTTATGGGAAAAGAGAAAGCATGCCTCATATATGAATCAGAGAATTTACTGTTAGCAGAATTGAAATCTCAAGACTTTATTCAGGAATCACTATTACCCCAGTTCTAATTATTATAGCAAGAGAAAAATAAAATATAATTTAAAAATTAATTCTTCTGTAAAGAAAAACTATCAATAGTTATATCATTAATAGCAAATACATTTTTTTATATAGACACTTCTTATTTTCTATCCCCTTTCCTTAGGACTCACCTAGCCTTTCTCCTCTGGATTCCAGGTCGGTGGCTGAGTCTGGTGCTGGGGTGATGCTATGGTGAGTTGTCCAGAGTTCTCACTGCCAGGAAGGTGATGTTCATGCAAATCATTTAATATTTGTCATGCTATGATCCACTTGGGCAGATTTGTATAAGTTTACTAACACATTTTTACACCTTTTCCCATTCTGCATTGCTCTGTAACTCCATGTTATATCTGAATTTATAGTATGTGGTGAATTTTCAGATGTTGCATAGTTCGTTTATCCTCTTTGTAACCCCTAAAACAAACAGCTCCAGGTCTGCATTTCTTCAAGTGACCGCTAGTGAGTTGTTCATATCCATCTCCAGTACCAGCCTATGCCCCATCTCTTCTCACCCCAGTCCTTAACTCCTCTGCACTGCATCCTGCCTCTCCGCCTCTCAAGGTCTCTGCTATAGTGCCAGGATTGAATGTTTCTACATGACATCATTGTGTTAGAGCTGAAAATATCGCATTCTGCACAAAAGAATTACTTGTCAGTACAACCTCTATAAACTATGACTGCACTGTTGTCATGGTTTAATCACAGAAGGCAGAGATAAGCAAAGGTGAATCAAACCAGCCACAGCCACCTGATCAGATGAAAAAAATTCTATTTCAGCTAAACCAAGAAAAAAAACCAAAGCTGCAAGGTAGGTCAAGGCAAGTTCAGCTGCAGGTAGGGCAAGACAAATCTGGCAAGCCTCAGTCCTCAAGCCTTACCAGCTCAGTACAAAGCCTGTGGCCTGTTACCAACAATGATGTGTTACAGGGGTACACAGTTACAGTTGTGAATATTCAAAATACTGTCTGTGAAAAATATCATTACGGGCCTGCCCATATATATGAAGTAACTCTTCACAGTCCAGTTAAAAGGCATATTCTATTATGTCTACTGCAGAAGGCTCAGATTATGATTAATTTAAAAAACCCCAAACCTATGAACAGTTTTCTAAAGCAAATTTGTGAGTGCACCCAGGCACAACATTTCCTCTGAGTCAAGCAGTTTCACAGAAACTTCACAGAAAATACAGGATATTAAGGAACTTTGCTTTTGTCTCGTACCATTTAGATGGCTAAAAAAGCTCTCAGGAAAACCTGTCAGTCACCGAGGATAGTGCTGGATTGAGAGTTAACATTGTTTTCCCTTTCCAAGCATTGTGAATAATGATCACTAACTTCAAAGACACTAGAAACTAAAGTTTTCCTAACGACTTATGAGATTATTAATATTTTCTAAAATAGTTCCACAACAGCTAGAATGTAGCAGGCAGACATCTTCCAAACTTCCAACTGTTTTACAAAAATATGAAAATATATGTTACATGAAAAGAAGAATCTTGCATTCTCTTTTTCCCCCCACAAAATCCACTGTGCCAATGCCCCAAAACATTCAACTTCAGCAGTACAAGCTGAACCTGCCAACTCCTCTTCCCTTTTCCAATGTTTTCCTGTTGTCTAGGTCTGTATATTCCAGGGCTGTGAGCCAAATGACACTTGCAGAGAGCTGTTTTACCATGGCTCAATGAGTTTCCTATAACCAGGTAGAATAACACATTAATTTTGCTGAACACACGCCATGTGTGGTCTATATATACGGCCTAATTTCTCAAATACACCTTTTGGAGTATGTGTCAAAGTCTGTCAACGTAAAGTTGAATTATGCTTTTAATTGTGTCTAATTGCACAGAGCTAAAATAGCATTTATATAAAATAGGCATTTTACTAAAGTGTGAATTACTACTTTTCCATTGCTGGGTATCACCCTGCATTAGCTTTCAAAGCAACCATTGGTGATAAACCTCAAAAGGTGCAGTTCCAGCCACAGTTTTAATGCTTTGCAGAGAGCTAATATTACACATATTGCAGTGGGGTTTGAAGAAAGGACCTGCCAGTCAATTTGCCTGGGAATGTCCATGTCTTTATAATCTGTTCCCAATTAAAAGAAACTAATCAAATCATGACCTCTCAGCTAGCCTTCCCTTGCAATGGTGTAAGCAGGCAAATAGTTTTAAATGCTTTTCTTATTAAATACTCCATTAAATGATTTAGTAAGTTAAATAAAGCTGTCTAAAGTGATCTAACTTTTAGAAACTAAATATAATATATTCAATCCATATTTGCATAAAGATTGATATAGTTTAAATTAATGATGTGGTAGACTAAAGAACAGTGGGTTGCAATAAAATCTATTAACAAAATGGCAAAATCTGCCCTAAATTTTGTAGCTGCCAGCACAGCACAGAAGAATGAAAATAGCTCTCTTTAGCCTCAGATCCACATGGTCTGTTACACTTTTTCCATGCCAAATGTAAAAGGAACTTTGCCATAAAAAAACTCAAGCAATACAGATAAAAGAAGTTGGATTAATTTTATCAACTGCAAAATACAGATCTTAAAATTCTGTTCAGAACTGGGCTTCTCAATTAATGTTCACCAACATTTTTCTTTCTATCACATCATTAACTTAAAGTGTATCAGAGGTATTCAGACTCAGTTTATTTCTTCTGACGCATGGTACAATCAAAAGGAATTCTGAGACAGAACTGCATTCTACCAAACAAATCTTTTTTTCCTTTTCAATCTCTCTCATTTTGTTGTTGTTGCTTATGGGCTTTCGGTTTAGGCTTATTTCCACTTCTAAGACTAGATTTTAAGCTAATATAATCAGTCTGTACAATGCAATGGCTTTGAGAATTGACAATAACAATGAAGAACATATTCTGGTGCCAGCGCATTTCTCTGATTTAAATACATAGATTTAGATGTGAAAGAACTTTGAAATGTATTTCAAACTATACATGATTCACACTGCAAGGCAGGTAAGTATTTTGTCAAGAAAATGTGGTTTCTAAGATAATTGTAATAGCAACTGATCTCAATTTGAACTAAAAAGCAGATAGGCAGGCTAATGTGTGTGTAGTGCCAACTATTCTGAAAGGTTGCTTTATATTTACAGAGTAGATAAAGCTAAAACAACTATTTACAACTGAAGTTTTGTTTACACCTCTGTTGGAAACCATGGTGTGTAGTTCTCATGGGATTGTTCTTGGCTATTTTTTTCAATGACTCTATGAGTGACAACAATATGTTTTAATGTAAGAAAAATGAGTATCAGCTAATTTTACCAGGGCTGAGAAGGGCTGAGGTGCACTAGCTGGGCAGCATACCTCTGTTTTCAGAATGGGATTCCAAATTGTGGCATTATTTAAACTTAATCTTCAGGAGTCTCAAGAAGTCTAATTTTGTTTCTTTAAACCTCAGACATCCATACGGGCTCATAATGTAATTTTTCTTTAGATATGAAGGTACATTCGGAAGGTGATTCTTCCCATTTTAAAATCAGTATTTTCAGGATCGTTTCATACTTTAAATTAACCTTTTATCTGTGTACCATATTTTTTGTCTACTAGTCATTGTCCCAATATCTGAGGTCAAGCAGATCTACTTAGACCTCTTTTCACATCATTCCTTTTGCTGGAAGATAAAAGACACAGAAAAAAAACATCCCTTCTCCATTTTGGCGTTCAATTGTCAGCCAAATGCAGGCAGTTAACAGCCACAAAATTGCTGATGGGGTTGATAATTTTTATTCTTACAAAACATATTTGTCCCATCCCGCTCACAGTTAAGTGTCTGAAAGCATTTTCTTCATGTGTCCAATTGCATTATTAGATGACCTGTGAGTGACTCAAAAGGTATTTAATAATGATTAAAGGGATAGGTCACATTAGATCAATGCTTACTATTATGCATGCAATACAAACATGGATGGTGCCTTTGTTTCATCTGTGTGTATAAAATTTGATCATGTATTTCAGAAATTTGAGAGACATTAGTCAGAAAATTCTGTCTCTGGTAGGCTGTTGTGTTATCACCTTGATGAATACACTGAGCAAATCTTAGGTACAAAAACCAATCAACCAACCAACCAAACAAACCCAAAACAAAAAGAAAATAAAGAAAAAAAACAAATCAACCAAACAAAAAACAAAACAAAAAATCCCCAAACCACCAGGAAAATATATTACATATTAACTGTGAGAAGTGTGACAGAGGTCTTTTCTTTTTAGCTGTACTTTCCTGAAGTTTATCTCACAACTTCCCTTCTTTGCTTTTGTGCCTTCTCCATCCTTATTTTCTGTACAGTATTGTAGAAAGTAACTAAACTAAGGAAAAAAAATAAATTTCAGGCTTTCTCTTTTTGAGCCTGTCAGTATCACTACTTGGTATTTACTGCAGAGGTAGCTATAACTGGCTTTGTGGTTTGTTATTTCTCACCAGAGTTCTCTTTGATAATTCTGTTCTTAGCTTTATTGCTTATAAATTCTTACAACTCACTTTTTTGCTTCACTGTGGTGTTTCTAAAACTTGGCTACCTCTGTATAACTTAAGTACTTTTTTATCTATGATAATTAGTCATTTGAAGCATAAACAATCCTCCTTTCTAGGTTAAACTGGTGTCATCATGTTGTATTGGCTGGAGCCTTGCTTATGTTTGTCTTCACTCATGTTAGAATACTACTCTTTCCAAGATGCTGTGGGATAGCCTGTGCAGACCTCCAGATGCTCACCTCTTTTGTTCAGGCTCAGCCTTCCACAGAGCATTTCACTGCTAAATGGAAAATTTTAATTTGGCTTTCCCTATTTTAAAATATACATATATTTGCTTTCCTGGAAGTCTACAATGTTTCACTTGTCTCGAAGGACTCCTGGCAGAATCGTTCAATGTCATTTTCGTGTTTAACACAGGACTTGGCAACAACTTCTGTTTGCATGATTGGGATGAGACTTTAAACACTTTGAGGTTAAAGGATCTCTCAGTAGTGGGTGGGCATATTGTGTAATTCTCTTTTGTGGCAATTACATTTGCATATCTGAATCCTACTTAGTTTGCTTTAAAACATCCTTCCATCATGATGATAGATTTCAAGCTTTCTAGGTGGCAACTTGATTAAATAAATCATAGAAGCAAACTACATTTATAAAGGGGCTTTTTCCTGTCTATGGTCTTGATAAACTATACGGAAACTGTTAATAATAGTATAGGCAAGTCTTCTGGAATTTTTTTTCACCTCCACAGCTGGTCATGGATAGTACAATCAAATCAAACAATTATATTTACTGGAATGTGAAAACATCTAGCCTTAGAAACTGTAAACCACTTCTCTAAAAATAAGACTAAATTGAAGAAAAGCAGAATATTTATTCCTAGTGCAGATCTGTACTTGGTTAATTTTTCAGACATTCACCTTTATTCAGATGTATACCTCTAGCATTTTACATTATTTGAGCCTGGTAAAGAAACTTTTATACTGTAGTCTTTTATAAAATAGCCTCAACACATATTTTTAAATCATGTCTATCAAATAAAATCAGAAATTACAAAAGGAAAACTCTATTAAAACCATGTAGGTCTACTACACATGAGAAGGCTCACACAATGTGGAATCTGATAGTGTGGTTAGTCAGAAACAGAATAAAACTTTTGGAAGCTGCAGAGGTAAAAGTTTTTGTGAGGGTCATTATCAACTAAAATATTATATGAGGTTCTGAAGCCATCATGTAAAATTGTTCTCTTTACAGAGAAAAATAAAGGAAAAAACAATATAAAACAATACTTAAAAAACTCCAACCAACAAAAAAAACCCAAAACAAACAAACAAACAAAACAAACAAAAAAAAAAAACCAAAAAAAAAAAAAAAAAAAAAAAAAAAAAAAAAAAAAAAAAAACAAAAAAAAACAAAACCAAAAAACCAAACAACCCAACACTGAATGCCTAGTGAAGATAGCTATTAACAAAAATGTAATTTATAAATTGAAATGAGACTCTGCTATATATCTTAAAATTAAAATTTGAAATCATATTAAAGTTATGTTGAGAAGTTATTGATAAAAGGTAAAGAGATGACCAGGAAATGTATAGACTTCAAACATGGCTATTATGTTTGGTAGCTAATCAAAAGCCCAGTGGTAGAAAGTATGATAGGCTGTTTTACTGACATCTAGGACTTGACAGAATTTAATTTAAAGTTTATTAGTTCTCTATAAACCAAACTTAATTATAAACAGTGACCAAATAACCACAGTAGTTAAACAACAGGTGGCCAACCCTACTCGCAGATCACAAAATCTTCCTTCCACAAGTCTTTGTGCTGCTGAGCTTACCAGAGAGAAATAAACATCTGGAAGCCCCAAACTAAAGCAAACGTTTATGATGGTGAATCATAGCTCAGCAAGCAAAGAAGAGTATGAAACAAATTCTAGTCTTCATTCTGCGGTCTTTGTTATTTTTAAGGAGTAAACTTTTACTTGAAATAGGAAGATCAGAGACTTCTAACAGGAGATGCAAGTTAGGAATATACAAACATCTCGGGACAGTGGAACTTACTAGTCCCATTAAGAACTACACTGGTAGAGGCTTATGTCTTACTTAATGATTTCTCTAAATACACATCAGCATTGCTACACAGTTACATTATCAGTCACATGTTCCACTCCACTGCAGATTTGGGTTTTTTTAGGGGTTTTTTAACTTTATTTTCCAAGCAAATCTGCTCTGTGATTGAGACAGTGACACCATCATTTCTGCAACACTATGATTTAAACAGGGATGGATTCTTGTTAGAGAATGGTGCTATAATGCTGAAACATGTAGGGCAATAAGGAGTTTTTTGCTAGTGATTTGCAAATACCATTGTGCAACCACAACCTATTATTATTTAAATAGGACAAGACAGAGAAAAGAGAAAAAAGAGAAAAGAGAGAGAAGAGAAGAGAAGAGAAGAGAAGAGAAGAGAAGAGAAGAGAAGAGAAGAGAAGAGAAGAGTAATCAAATATCCAAGCTAATCTTAGAAGATCAGAAGCAGTAATCAAAAGACAGCTTCATATAGCTCCATTTTTGCTTCCGCTTCTGCAGGAGTATAGCTGACTCTCCATTGCAGGATATATTTTATCCAGTGCACATAAGTGCTGGAAATGGATATGAACATCTTTTTCTGTCAGAAAAATTGTTAAATAATTTTATCTTTATTGTATCATTGCTCACTTTGGGCAAATGGGAAATGGGGCAGAAATGGAAGAAGACAAAACAGCAGGTCAAATATTTATATGAGTTAATGTTTTGTGCCTACAGCACCTCAGTACTTCAGGATGAAAGTATCAGAGCTTCCACATGGAGCCAGAAACTACCAATGCATCTTATACACAGGTATTGTTGGAACTAAGCTGGATACAAGACAGGTGAGCACCAAGGCAGAAGCACTGAACAGAAATGTTTCCCGTGGAATATAAGAAAAAGGTAGATAAAGAATATGCTAGGACCTTATATTTAAAAGTATTCTCACTTTATCTTACACAGTAATATTAAAAGAAAGTGAGTTGCAGCAGCAGGAAGTATCACTTCAAAACTCAGCAAATGGTAAACAAGGTTTAATTGTTTAATTATTTAAACTAAAAAAAAACCCCAAAGTGTTTTATATAATCAACACTGAAACAGAAAATCAGAAAAAAATTGGACTGAAAGGAACTGGCCTTCATAAAGGCTTGCACCACAACTTTCCCAGGGGGTAAGTTGTGACTGAGCAGCCAATGCTTTCCTGGACTCCTCTTGTCCTTCCTGGACTCCTCTTGTCTTTCCTGAACATGAGCAGTACTTTTTCTGTGACCTTAGAAAGCAAGTCTTCTGCATCACCTACCTATTGGCCCACATGATCTGCTCTCTGAAGCTAATAAGCCATTATTTTGCCCTTAGCATCCTTCACCAGTTCCAAATCAAACCAGATCTAGGTTTAGTCTTCCTAATTCCACCCCTCTGTGCCTGTGTTATCCTTCTACATTCCTTATGGGCAGACCCTCCCTGTTTTGCCCTCTCTGTGTTTTCTTTTTGCTTTTCCTCTGGGATCTCCATTCAGCTAAGCTGGCATCCTGCTGTTCTTCACAGTGAGTTTCTCATAAATAAACAATTTTTTATTACAATAGACTGTTTTTCACAGCTTTCAGTCACAGGGGTAGATACTGACATGAGTTAATCTGCTCAACTCTGCTGAGTTCAGTGAAGGTACTTCAGTTTGTGCCAGCCCCAAATCTGGGTCATTCATAGTTTTAATCAATTATGATTCACAGTGATGAAATTCTGTTGTTCATGAGACACTGTGCAAAATGTATTTATAATGTCTTTTATGCAGTACTTTGGCATAAGAGTTGATACACTGAAGTACTGAAGTAAGAGTATGTGATGCTGTGAGATACATGATTGCATTTTGCAATGTATTCCCTAGGTTACATTTTTGTTTGTGTGTGTTAGAGCATTATTGTGTTGCTGTGGAATACAAGTACAATTACTAGAATAATTACTTCTATTTTAATTTGAAAATTAATATTTTGTTTATTTTATATTCATGATCTACATATAAAGCTATCCTTAATATGTACACATGTGCTACCTCCTACTAAGCATCACAGATCTGCATATGTCTGTAGGCATAGATATGAAATTATCTCCTCTGCGTGCTGAGAAAATGGAAAAGAAGACAGTTACATATCGTCCACAATAATTTTTCAGTCTATGGCATAATACCAGATTATTCCAATTGCGGTTTTCACACATATATTTCTTCATTTGAACAAAACAATAATGGTTTACAGAATTTTGCAATTGTAAAATAAAGTATTCAGTGACATATAATGGATCTTTATATGTGAGAAAAATATTCAGTGTCTCCCCCTATTATGTTATTCTATAGCTATAAATTTGTTTGTTATTACAAAACCGGGGAAAAACAGAACTTGAATAGATCTTAAACTCACCAGGTCTAATTGCAATTTTACATCATACTCATTTTACTTCTGTAAAAGTTTTAGTATTATTATTATCACCCTATTAGCTGACATCAGCATGTTGAGTGTGCTGACAACAAAGTTAGTCTTGTGTCTGATGGGATCAGATTTGATATAAATACTCAGATCTACCACTCTAGCAGTGAGAGAATGCTGAGGTTCAGTCTCACTGTTCAGTGTAATTATTATTTATATGTACTTGGCAAAGTAAACAACAGTATATTTCTACTGAGGCAGATTTTAGTTAACTATAGACTAGGATAAAAAAAAAAAAAAGGTCTAATTTAACATAACTAAAGTGCAGCTTTGAAAAAGTTAGCTTCAGATTTTTAGACAATCATTTATTGTTAGAATTACCTAGCCAATTCACCCTAACAAATTAAGCTGCACAGGAGTAGTTTAATTCAGCTTACTGAAGCTGGCCACTTCTGATACTCAAATACAAGTCTACCAAACAGGGCGTCTGTGCAGCTATTGTCAGAAACATGTTTGTGTAAACACTGGTAGCCTGTTCATTAACACAAATCTCTTTCACAATAACTGTGTCAGTACCTGTGGAAAATCAGGTCAATTTATGACTTGACATCATGATTATACATATTTGGAGGCAGGACAACACAAAATATGAAAGAAATATGTAAAAAATTGATAAATGGGTGAATATAAAAATAATATTAATAATAACAATTTTTAAAATTGCCTTTGCAGCTTTCCAGCAGTCCTGAAAGGAGAACAGTTGTTTATCTCCTGCCTGTTTTGCTCCCAGGTGTACTTTTATGCATTTCTCTGAACACATCACATCTCCTGCCCTGACAGTGGTAGCAGCACTTTCCTGCGCAGCATGAGCCTGTGGGTGTCCCCGGGGAGAGATTCTGCGTGACAGCTGTGGAGCCTGCTCAGCCTCAGCCCGGGGCTGAGCACAGAGCTCTCTGTGACAGACTATTCCAACAAGACTAATGTTGCCAGAGTTTTGGCAGCTCGACCTTAACACTGTAACCTCTCAGCCTGCACTCCTCATCAAGAAAAGACCCCAAAGTGTCCTAAATTCTCTAACAATTGCCCTGTGTCCAGATCCATTTAGCTAGTTTAAATCAAAACAATTCCCACCAAAAAAAAAAATGCCACATTACAGTAATGGATTCTTTACTCCTTATTATATATACAAGCACATTCCCATTATTAATATTCTGCAAAAATATATCAGCAATTCAGATGTTCACTAGAAGGCAATTAGAGCTGGGGTACTGTAAAAATATATAAATAATTTTATTGATCCCTGATGTTTGTCTTTTATATTGCTATTTACAGTATTTGCCTTAGCTGTCGGGAACAGTCTTCTTCCACAGTCTGGGGATGTGTATCTATGGGAATAAAGCCATTATGCCTAAAGTACTTTTGTGAACAAGATTGGAGTGTAGTGTTTTATTCCTAGACAAATAACTGTGGGAAGAACCTAAAAGAAAATGAGTTGATGACTTCACTCAAAAATTACTAAGTTAAAAAAGGTCACAGCAGAAATTTAATGTTCTTATAGATGGTATACAAAGATAATATGCTTAATTTGTGAGTTACGGTTTCATCTTGCTTTCCTTCACACACAAAAGGGCTTTGGGGTTTCTGGAGCTGTTAAGATAATGACTGCCACTATTTAATTTTACATAAAGGTGCAATAAGTGAACCTATTTCCACCAGCACTGTTGGAATCACCCCTGTTGGCTTCAGCAATGTTTGAAATTCCAGTTAAGATGAAAACTTAGTTTTCCTCTTTGAAGTAAGTGGTGTTAAAGACATTTTTGCTATCTAAAAATCTTATATTGCTATCATTCGGTACAGCTTATATATGAAAAGGTGGTACATGGAAATGTGCTTATATCAGGGAAATTAAATTTTCTACCTTACTGACAGACTTTAGAGAAAAGTATGTTTGGTCAAGTCAACCAAGAGGATTTGGTATGAAATAGCAAAGGGGTTTTGAGGGGGGGAGAGTGGGAGAGTGGGCTTTGTTGATTTTTCTTTTTTTTTTTTTCATACTGGGTGATATTTTTCGTAACAGGAAGCTTTTGTATGACCATTTGCACTTTGCACATGCATATCTTTCAGCTGCAAGGTGGGACAATTTACATCCTCTATTTTCAATGTTCTCCTTTGTAATGGAATCCCTCCATCGGATACATAGATCACCAATATATGCTAAAACAGCATCCTTGAAAAAGCATCAGAATCTTAATTTGTTTATACTAAATTTTTTGCAATAATATAATCACATATTCATGTTTTATTCAGTAATCTACAACTTGCAGGTTATTTTGAATAGGATTTGTACTGGACTTTGAGGTGAGCTAAATACAGAACTACATTTGAAAAACATGCAGAGTTTACTCTCCTCCTTGCATCTACCTTTCATCAGCTACATCCTACATGAGAGACCCCACTTCTTCTATTTGAACTTCTATTCTATTAAATTGAAATGCTTACACCACTAATACATACCGTCAGGTCCTTTCTTCTACAAAGACAGTTACAGACATGCTTTATTTTGCACAGCTTAAATGTGCATCATTAGAATCATCTGGACTATTTACACAGCATAACTTTAGATAAACATATAATTCTTTGCTGGGCTGTGGCTTAACCATATACATAAGTCTCTAATTCATCACAGTTTTATAAAGTTCCACTTACTTTAACTGAGTTAGTTCTAACACTTAAATTATAAAAATAGACAGAGAGCAAAGAAGCGAAAATCCTTCAGATTTAGGCAGATGCTTGGCAGAGGCAAGTTACAGTAAACTGTTGAAGTCTGGAAAAATTATAATGGGATGACAAAAGTTCCCATGCTTTCAAGCATTAGACAATGTTAAATGGATTTTCCCTGCCATAATGATAATTAGTGGGTAGAATAGGTTACCAAAAATCGATAATATTAACATTATTATTCCCCCTCTTTCATGGTTACAGGAATACATTTGTTATTGATGATAATACATTTAGTTTAATGGATTCATTTGGAGTCAGTGCAGAAGTTATGGACATTTAGGAAATGATCAGTTTGTAATTCCATATGTTTAATATTAGAATAAAGTGCCTCACACTGGTACTCTGGTAGATGTCACTTCACAGTGAATTAAAATTGCTTCAGACCTCAAGAATCAAAGAAGAATTGAAAATTATTTAGCTATATAGTCACACTCACGGATATAATTAAAGGCCTGTCAGCACTTTCATTACATAAAGCCATTTTTATGCAGTTTATAAGTTGGCCATGACATTTTGCTTGAAGTTGGAAATGGGCTGTGAGTTTCCTGCCTGGAAGTGAAATTTTGTTTCTTATGAATCTAATTGGAATCAGATTATTTTCCTGTGTTTATATCCATTACAAAGGGGTTAAAGAACATTGTATGTTTTTTACATTCCTCCTACACATGAAAAACAGCTCTGTACTTCAATTCAGCACCTTGCAGATAATTAAGCTCCATCATTAAACAGGCAAATAAAACTCATCCAGGGCACAGGCTGGATCACTGACCCACAGACATGTCTACTGTTAAACATACAGCCATAGAATGAGTTTTCTCCACCTCAGATAGAGCTTTTGCAATGTTCAGAAGCACTTTTGGGGAATATCACAAGTTAAGGGCAGTTTGGATGTAGCTGTGGTGGTTTGTAGATTTGGGGGAATGAGTATTGACATGCTCTTTGTATGCTTTGCAGAGACACATGGGTCAAAGGTGTTTTCAGTTTAGCATGTGCTCACCATACTGGCTGGTATATGGGGGTCTAGGACCACTTTAAGATAGCAGCTTGGTTTGAGCTTAATTATACATAAGAAATCAATTTCTAGCGGAGGTTCAAAACTCAGAATAAATTTTCTCCTCTATTAATACCAAAATATATCCAAAACACATTTTTAGTTCGGCAGAGTTTCAAGAAAATCAAAATGTGACATTGTGACAGAATTATTTAAAGTAGGACAGTTCACAGATATGCTGCTTATTTGACTGCTGTGAGCTTTGGAGGCCAGAGTCAAGATGAATGTATGCACAGTCACTGCCAAGGAACCCATTGAAAGGAAAGTGCTTGCTCATTCCCAAGAGAAATCATGAGATTGTTCAAGAGGTTAAAAGAGCTCAGCATGCCCATTTTCCATCCAGACAAACCTTTTTCAGTATATGGAGTATTTCCATCACTTCTCTCATCACCTTGAATAGCATCCCAAGTGGAGTCACAAGTTTTTCTCACGACTGAAAGATAAGCTTTATTTATTTATGAGCAAGTGTCATCACAAATCAGGAAGTATGACTGAAGCATTTTAATTTCATTAGTAGTCAGAACAGTTTTTAATCGTAAAACTCAAACAGAATTAAAACTTTGGTCAGAAGATTACTGTAGCCTGTTCCATCTCTACAGCTGCATAAGAAGGTAACCAGGTGTTCTCTGAGAGAAAGACATTTCAAAAGCTATCAAGAGGGTAAGATTGGTCTGTCTTGTAAGCATATGCACGGTTAGGCAACTTTCACACTTGCTACTCAGAAAACAATGATTAAAAATGATACAGTTAATACCAGTTAATTTAAGCTAGAAGGAAATTATTTCCTTGCACTGAGAATGAATTACTGTACATTAATGCAGTTTCTGATGAATGTAGAGCCCAGAAATAGAAGTATAATTGTTACTATCAAAAAAATAAAAAAAAAAAAAAAAAAGGAGCTCCTTCTGCAAAAAGAAAAGATAAACACTTGCTTATAAATTGG
>VXBX01009724.1:85078-117752 GCA_013400415.1 Scytalopus superciliaris | reverse complement strand
AAAGATAGACACTTGCTTATAAATTGGGAGCAACATTAAAAAAAAATATAACCCAAGGACAATATGTCAAACAAACAAAAATGCAAATTTAAACATTTAAACAAGTTTAAAAAGCTAAAACACATTACCAAGGATCCCTGGAAATCCAGCCCTTTTCAGAGATACTTTGCACCCAAGGATTATAACAGGTATGAGGTCTGAGGAGGACTGAGTAAGAACCAGATGGATGACAAGGTATGTTTTGCCTTCAGAAAGACAGGATCTACCCCTTACTGAGTAGTGTTGATGTCCTGGAGGAGCAAACAACAGGACTCAGAAGGGCAAATCTCCACGGTGGATTACTTTGCCAATGAAGCTCATTAAACAATCAGAGAAATACAAAGATTTGGCTTAAGACTGCCACTCCAAGTTACTGGAAACCCCAGATCTAGTGAATTATGGTTCCATCTGCTGTAATTGACTCTCAGGGAGTTGGAAGTAAATAAAGTGTCTCTGTCTTACGCAGAGAAGCCATGTGTTTTTCTTGCTGTTTTTCCAATTTTCACAAAAATACTTAATGCAAAATGCAATGTTCATGTTTGCCTGACATTTTGGTGTCACGTGTTGATTGTGGGGTGACACAACAGGAAATTTATGAAAAGGAAGAGGAAGATTATTGTCTACATCCTTTGAAATAACAGGTACTTTTGCAGTGGGAAGATGCATTCTGTTGCTGTCACTGCCTCAGACTGATGATGTCCTTTGGTGAGGAGCAGCAAGGCTGTTCAGAGAGACTGTGATCTAATAACACTTCAACGAAAGGTATTATGAATAAATAAATAAATGAGTACATAAACCAGAAGTGACATTATTGAATTCCTCAAGACCAATTTCTGGAATGGGACAAAAAAAATTTACTAAGTACTTTAAATTACTTGGTCCTGGGACTAATTAGGAATGCAAAGGATCTGTGCAATCCAGTCTTTAGAGTTTGAAAGAAAGCTGACAGCAGAGAAAGCTTAGGCATACCATGGCTTCACCTTCCCATGTCCCAACACTTCCAGACACGTTCCCAACAGATAGAAAAAAAGTGAGGAACAGGCATATGCTGATGCTGCTAGAAACGAATCTATTTCTTCCTTTAGTCTAATAAGGAGCTAGCAAAGTGCTGTTCTGCACATGAGAAGCTATTTTGGGCTCACATCATTGCTCTCATTGAGGACTAGAGGAGAACAAGACAAAAAGTGATGAAAAGCATCATAATCTTGGTTGAATTCTGAATTCAGTGTTTTTATCTGGATGAATTTTAAAGAAAAAGAGGAACATTATTGACTCCAGGAATTGATTTTAATTTTTTCCACTCCATCCTTTGAAAGCTAAAAGTAGTGGGGGTTTTAGAACAGTCTCAGTGAGCATGTACTGAAGTCAAATAGAGTTAAGTTTACTGACTAAGGAATCATTTATTTCTCCATTAAGTTTGTTATGAATCTGTTTTATGAATTTATGATGGGTCTTTAGGAACCATCCAAGGTAACTTAGAGGATCATATGTGCACTACCACTGTACTGTGAATGTAGACACTTTAAAATGTGCAGAATTTGATTATCAAACAAATTGTTCTGAATTATGCCTTTGGGAATATATTTTTTTTATTACTTCATCAGTTCTAGTATTCTAAGAATGTTACACAATACTTAAATAATTTTTTTTTAACACAGTTTATGGATAATAAGCTTTCAGGCTTTTGGAAATTTCTATCATATGAAACATCTTAGTAAAATGAAAAAGCATGTTTTGACTCTGTCACAACCCCTGTGACCCAGTGATTGGACAATGTGTTCCTTTTAAGTTTGTATCACTTTATCCCAGGTATGGTGTGATGGGTTGTTTTTTGTAGGCCTTTCACATATGGTATTATAAATACTACCATCTTAAATAAAATGAAACTTCAGCTTAAGCTTCATAATGGTGTATTGCAAAATAAATCAGTTGTATTGAATAGTCTTTATTTTAAAAAGTAGGTCAAGCTACTATAAAAGTAATGTCCCTTTATTACTGTTGATAATCAATGATTTTCTTCCCCCGTCCTTAGCCAGTTTAAAGTTATTTTCTTATTTTTGGGCCAACAGGCTGATTGGCAAGGAAACTACACAGCTGCAAGGCCTTCTGGCTTCGGCTGAAACTCTGAGTGTTCAGCTCTTCTAAAAATCAGGTCAGACGGCTGAGGTCAGAGTCTGGACTGCTATCAGTTCCCTACCTTCCTGGTTTGGACTGTGTTAAAGAAAAACTCAGACTAGATGACTGAAGTCTTCTCTGGTTTTAAGGCTTGTACAACTATTGCCAACAGATTGTTTTGTTGCTTAGGATTTTATTTTTTTTTGTCAAAACGCGAAGACGCAAAATATTTTCTTCAAGGTGGAAATAAGTGTAAATAAAAACAACATTTTGACTTAATAGATTGATTTACATTTTGCAGGTTCATGTAAACAATATTGATGAGAGAGGTCATCCTGAGGTCATTAGTATTGTAAGACTAGTAGGAACTCTTTTACCAAAACACTTTTGAGCAAGGGAAGCTTGTTGTGTTTGTACAGAAAACTTCATTTTCCTGAAAGTTATTTTTGGAAAAAGTATTTGTGAAATAAAGTGATTTCACTTGGGAAGAAGGGAAATTTACCTTTTTTTGTTTGTTTTTGTTTCTTACTTTAATTATTTGATTAATCAGAAACAAGTACAGGGAAAATAATTTTAGAGATATAAACATGAGAAGTTTCTCAGAGTCTGTAAATACATCTAAAAGCAAAAAGCTGGGATTCTTTTCTGAACAAACTATGCAGACTGTTCAGTCAAGGAACCCAATATTTTTCAGGCAGTACAAATTTTTGCAAAGCAGAAATTATAAATTCCAGCTGTTCTGCTTGAGGTTCAAACTGTTCTCTGTTCATGCACTTAATATTTCACTTAGTTACCATCCAGTCTTCTGCCCCTCTACTTCTGATTTCCAGATTCTACTTTCATTTAAAACACAGCACCACTGTGCAGATGCACAGCAATACAGGACACACCTTGATGTGTTTTAGATCTTCAAAGACTACTAAGAGGGTAGATTTGTATCTGGAAAGGTCTGTATCATTTCTTATGAAAAACTGACTGCTTCTTTTTACTGCTTCTTTTTAAAGACTGTATACTTCTTGTTTAGCTAAGTTAGAAAACTTACTCAAAAATTTGAAGGAATAACAGGCTGGTTAACTCCAACCAAGTTTGGGAATATTGCATTTCGCTTGAAGAAATATATGAAATAAGGTCTTTAAAGTGAGCTATCTACCAAGAAAAGGTGTAGTTGTTGTCATTAGATTGTAGGTCATATCACATGCTCAGTCTTGGATTTGTGATAAATGTGTTCATTTTCCTAGTCCAAGTTTTCCATATCCTAAAAATAAATTAGTGTAAGTATAGCATAATGTACTTCAGATCCACTGTTCTGTGTGTTGTGACAGTATTTACCAAAATGAAATACAATATATTAATTCTGATTAGATAGTTCACTTCCTCTTCCCAAACCGATCTCAGTGTTTAATGTGTACACATGCATTCCTTTACAGAATTCTCATAGAATGTTTTTCCCTGGGATTTTAATATCTGTTAAATAACTAAAACTCCAGATTTACATTTGCATCTGCATATTTGCCCACTAAGTTAACCAAAAGAAAATAAAATAATTCCAGTTTTTTATTGGTCTTAGCAGTTTGAAAAGCATCCCTGTAAAATCAGATAACATCTTAAATCATAAAACAAAAGAGATACTTGTTGAAGGCAAAAAAATATGCTGAAAAGAGTGGTTTTGAAGTAATCATTGAAAATAGCATTGAGATTATGTTTCATTTCTCTATTATGAAGAACTCCTCAGGCACTAGAAAAAACTGACTTTCTCACTTATTTTCACTCCTAAACTCCAGAAGCATGATCATGATTTAAAATGTCACCTTTAATATTCTGTTAGCTTAGTGTTAGTGTTTAATTGTAAATAAATCTTCATACTTTTAAATATTCCTGGCTTATGTAGTGATAGATTGAACTTGACTGATCTGTTCCCTATTGATTTGGTCTTGTTGCCTGTCCCCATCCTGACCATCTGACCTGCTTTATTCACTCCTGAGGTTTAGACTTATTAGCACGGCTTGCAGCACTGCTATGCATATCACTGGCCAGCACATTTGAATTAATTATGTTTTCCTGATGAAGAAATGGGACAAGAAACTAGGCCAATTATTCACTGTTAACCAACAGAAAACGTTCACACTAGTGGTCTCAAATGTTCCCTGCGCCTCTGCTTAAAATTAATCCATCAGAAAATCACAGGGAGGATGCTCGAGACCCCCCTCCAATTATTTAAAATCATGTCATTAAACCACACAAATGCTGGCACTGCAACTCAGCAGGCGCTAATTTAGCCCATATGTTTTGGGACTGTTCCTACATCCTTTTGTCCTAGCCAGAATTTATGCAACAGTTATTTTTTTTTCCTATAAAATAAAATTGTATTATAAGATCACCAAATAATTTTAAGCCCAATGGGTTCTAAATGGAAGCTGGATAAATAGGAAAAAAACTTTAGCTCAGCAAAACACATAATGACTTTTTGGAGAGTAATATTATAGAAAGGAAGATCCCAAAAGTGCCAAAAATCTGAAGACTGGAACATGAGCATTGAAGTCCAGCCACCATGGAATTATGTTCCATAATAAAAATAATCAAGATAAATTCCTACAGACACATGACAATATTCTGGAAATACCCTACTAAAAATATTAAATGCATGCCTCCATCTCAGCCTCACAGTTACCTTTCTTGTTTTTCTGAACTTCTACCTTTCATTTTTTCATGCTGTTTCTTTCTTCATTTCTTGTGCTCTGTTGCTTTTATAATATTTTCCTATATTTTTCCTATGTTTTATCTCTCAGATTATTTCTCATTCTTTCACATGCTTAGTATACTTCCTTTGAAATCTGTGTATGAAAGAATGGGACAAAACAAGTTAAAGTTTACCACCATTTGGATTTGTCTAAAATGATGTTGCCATTATACACAACACGGAGTGTAGATAATCTATATATCAGCTTTTCATAGTGTGTTAATTACAACAGGAATGTTGATTAAATTATGATGTTTATTGGTATATTACTTATAAAGGAAACTGAGTGATTTTTGGTATTTGGAAAAATCATAATAATAACTAAAAAGCATTACAGTTTTGTATTTATTCGAGAAGAAGAAGAAGAACAGAGCTTTTCCAGTGTAGTCATGGCAATTACACTAATTTTTTGACCATTTACTATGTGGTTAAACATGTTTCAGTGCAGCAATTCCAAAAAGATGATGCAGGAAGAATTTACCTGCATCAAAAGCATTTATTGTTTTGATTTGTGTTGTAATTGTGCCAGTGCATGATTTAAAAAGTTTATATGTGTTTCTGTTTTGTTTGGTTGTTTTTTGTGGGGTTTTTTTGTGTTTTTTTTTGTTTGTTTGTTTGTTTTGATTTTTGGTTTGGTTTGGGTGGGGTTTTTTGTTTGGTTGGTTGGTTTTGAGTTTTTTTGTTTTGTGTGGGGTTTTTTTGTTTGTTTTTGGGTTTGTTTTGGGGGTGTTTTTTGTTTGTTTTTTGGTTTTTGTTTTGGGGTTTTTTTAATTCTTTTTGTCTCTGTCACAGCAACTTGCCATCTGGAAATGCTAAAAGTGCATAAAAGAAATAGGATTTATATGCAGAAACAATAACTCCTTCTTCAAACTTTCATCAATCTGTGCTATGCTTTTGAATACAAGTTGCCCTTCTCAACTGTCATTTGCTTTTTATTTTTGTAATTGGTCATCACTGTGAAACTGGTATATAAATCTGTGAACACTTCTGTGTATTAATGAGGGCTTCAGCTGATTAAAGAATAGGTCTCTTTACACCTAATTCAAGGGATGCATACAAGTCAGAATAAAATACATTCCTTCAGTTGTGCAAGCAAATTGGAAAGTGAAAAGAATATTTACTCAAGAAAAAACAAAATACAGTATTACCAAAGCAACCTCATGCCTTGGTCTATGAATTTGACATACTTATCAATGTAATACAACTGAAAACAACAATGAACTTGACAAAGCCTTGGTTACAAAATATGATGTTTGAGTCCAGAATCCTCCTCCATCAAGGGAGAAATTCCTTCAGACACAGACTTTGGAATCTCATCTTGGAATAACCAATCTTTCTTTTGCTGAAAGAGTTTCTAAACTCTTGCAGCCTACTTGTCAGAAAAGTTTGTGAAGCCTTAACTGGCAAAGGTTTCCCCTGCTGCCTTTACAATACATCAGGTGACTGTTTTGGGGCTCTCACCCTGCTATGTCCTTGCTGGTTGACATGTAGGTACGAAAGGCCATGACAGAGGATACAGGAACTGGACTTAAAGAAAGTAATTAACACGTATTTACAGTCAGTTCCGTGGGAAATCCCCAAAGGTGGACTGGCTGAACCAATAGCAGGGAAAGCTGAGGAATGGAGACTTTACAGAAGTGGCAGAGGGAGCAGACGAAACAGTTCATACTAGTGGAAGTTTGGAGGCTAAAAGGGCATAGACTGTGTAAGTGACATGCTGTCGATGGATGGATGGATGTATTTGCAGAGTTCCCAGGAAACATTAGACAGAAGACAGAACAGAGAGCACCTTTAACTCAAGATCTGCAAGAACGTTTGTTAAGTGAATTTTTTGTCTTCCACTATGACTCCCAGGAGGAACAGAATGTTGGGTGTGATCTTTCCAAGGTATTGGCTCTCCAAGGTGTATTCCCGCTCAGTTTTTCTGCTCGATTATCAAAGTGTGGTATGACTAAGAGACATGCTGTCAGGAGACTGTGCATACAGACCAGCAATGAAATAGTCCATAAATGGGTCCTGCTGTAATAATTTGAAAGTTACTGATTGTTCTAAAGAGCAGGATACACTAGAAAAACAAATACTCCAGGTCTCAATCAGGCCAAACTATAAACTTCTATCAGATGCCCATTTTCCTTCACAAACTCTCAGGCAAGGTGTATTCTAAAGAATTTCCCTTTAGAAGTGGTTTCCCCAGATACACCATTAATGGAAAAAAATCATCACTGAACATTTTAGTTGTGTTAGTTAAACCATGACTGAAAATGTGCACAGCCACCAGGGCAACTAATGTGGCATAAGAACCCATGCAAATCAGAACAGCAAAGTCATATGATAATTTATACAGCTTTTCTGAAAATATTTACATTTCCCCCCCCCTCTCCTCTGAGCAATTGTAAAGCATTCTTTCATTCTCTTCCTGTGCCTAGTGAGATCCAGGAGGGAAAGCATCTTCAGCTTTGGCTCAGGGAATACATGGCAAGACACACTTGTGTGATATGCATACCTCCATGAAGATTGGCATATATTATCTGTCAACAAAAGCTCCTTTCATAACTAATGAAAAGAATTAGGCACCCCAAAAATGAGATTCATTAAATAAATAGGTTATACATCTCACAATTGTCTATTTCACTTCATTGACTATATATACGGCTTATTTAACTCAAAGTCTTAAATTCAGTTAAATTGTTCCTGGCATGTCTTTTCTTCTCCCTGTCTTTTTGCAGGCTCAAGTGATGTTTTCTTCCACATGCTCCTTTGGGCTATTTTATATTTGTCACAGTGAGGAGCTTCTGATAGACAATAAATAATCACTCTGGTACTTCAGGTTTTGACAGAATCCAGTTAGAGGTGGCATTAAATGTCTTATGGATCAGTTTGCATCTCAATGAAATCAACTGAAGGTCTCCCAAGTATGTGCACTGGAACTGTATTTTAAATTTGTTATTGTAAGCTCTGATTTTTCCAAAGAATCTCTTCTCGATTTCAGTTTTAAGGATTTTGTAGTGAAAACGCATGTTAGTGTATAGTTTTGAACTGAGAACATGCTTTTATAAATATCAAATTCTGTTACTTGTTAACAGCTTAGCTGCAAAGTAAATTTCATATATGAGAAGAAGCTGTGGAAATTGTAGGAATAAAATCTTTCTGAAGACTTGCCACTCCTACTGTCTCATCCTCTCCCCTCTCCACAGGACTTCTATTGCACAATATACCTTAAAGCAAAAATAATCTTTAAAATCAATAGAAAGAAATAGGAAGAGTTTAACAAAGAAACCATCTTTTTGGAATAAACATTGTTCACAGATTATTTTGTAGTCTTACTTTAGGGTTGGTTTCATAACTCAGATGGTTCAAAGGTTTTATAAATCATTCACTTTCTGGATCCACTAAAAAGAATGTAGTTGTTTTAGCTAAAGAATGCAGCAGAGAAAAATTAAAAACAAATAGTTAAATGAGCAACATGATTTTTTTTCCTTATGCCTTTTAAGAAAGTACTTTTGAAAATAACATACTGTGAGCTAATATTAATCATATGAGGAGAGATCACGTAAACAAAGGCTATCTAGTGATCTAGTTCCAACATGCAGAAGGACTGCAAATCCTGTTAAATTTTCATTTTTATACATACAAACCATCTTTATAATGTAGCATTTATTTTTTATAATTCTCAGAACTATAAATCATTTTATTTTACAACCCTTGAGTCTTAGGATTTATGAATACAGCAGAAAATCTGTTTCCTATTTGTATGCTCTACTGTTTGGAATTACATGCTAGCAGAAGAAAATCTGTCCTTATACAAATGTGATAACACAAAAATATATGAAAGTGCCCTTGCTTAGGTATGACTAGTCAGGTTCAATTGAGCAGATCTGGTGTGTTATGTTATTTGAACTATATAACTATAAATAAAGTTCTTGGCTAACAAGAAGAGGAATGTTATTACAATGTACATGGGCCATATACTTCATTCTGTTTCTGATTTGTGCCTGTAATTCATTGTAAGACTCAAAGGTTGAGGATCAAGTGTTCCAAATTTAACATAAATTTATATCACCTTTATTCCCAGTGAGTTCCCAGTCATGGCACAATTTGTCTTAGAGTGTAAACTCCTTTCTTTGGTTCAGACCCAAAATTCTGTTTTGCACCTAAGACACCATTTTTCAATGGAAATATCTATTCATTCATGAAGGATTTCTCATCTTAAAAAATAATATTAATCAAAAAATTCTCAGCATCCTATAGTTGAATACAAAGGAGCGTGCTGATTTTTCAATACAGCACAGAAACACGTAGTAAATGCACTTGACTTTTCTGCATTAGTACAAAAAAGCCAAATAGCAATGAACTTCAATTATTATATCTATTCTAATAAACTTTTAAAAAAATATGTAATTTGGAAGAAAATGTGTGCAGTTTATGCAGACTTTGACAGAACTATAGTTTTATACTGTTATACAAAAATGAGGATGCTTCTGCAATCACTGAACTCCTTCATAGAGATATGTGATCTTTTACATGCTGAAAATTTAGGTCCATGAACAAGGAAGATGACAACATCAAAAATCTATTAGGTATCTGTTCAAGCTACCGTAGTGAAGGCAAATTAATCTCTGAAGCCAGTGACACACACAAAAGAATGTAAGTCTCTGCATTTTACAGCCTCTTTTCCTATGGAATTTTATAGAAAAACATCCAATGTGAATACTTGAGAATTTTTTCAATAACATTTCAAGAGCATATCTTTAGACTTAGACATATCAACCATTCTCCTGCTGAGAGTCAAAGCAATTTCACAAGAGCACTGTGAGCTTTGCAACTCAGCCCTGATTGATTAGGTCAAGGGAAGAAAGATAGGAATATATGACACCAAAAAGAAAAGTCTCCTGGTCAGGAACATTTTCCTCTTTTAATGTTATAAGAAAACTAATACTTGCTAGAAATGTTAGCAGGATTTCCAGGGTCTTGACCATACAATGACTTCTGTATGACAGTTTCACGTGCCTGCAGAAGTCCTTCTGAAATCCAAGAGTTGCATTCAAACACAAAAATCTGTTCCATTGTCACTACTTTGCAATTGCAGTATCTTAACAGAAAAGAAAATGTAAAGGAAAAATGCCTATTTTCCAAAAGTGTAGTTAAAATAATTGACATTTTCATTCATCCACATACATAATTAGCCAAAAATCCATTCTCAAAGCACACTCTATCTCTTGTAACCTCTGTGTTACTGTGTTCCATGCTGAGTGAATGGCCTAATACTTACAGTTAAATGATGCTCCTCTTCAATAATCCATCTGCTCAAATGAAGCTCTCAATGCTCATATGGCTCTTAAATTCAGTTTGACAGACCTAAACTGCTACATCATCTTTCCAGGGATATCCCACTCATTGTTTTCGACAAGCATTTAAATGGTCTTCTGTTTATCTGTGCCTTTTCTCAGGGAAAATGGTGGAGAAAGGCCATGCCTGAGCTACATAATGTGAACTGCACAGAAACTTTGAAGTCCAGAAATCTCTTCTAGAGAAGATTTGTATCACAGCATTTTAGCAATTTTCCATGGGGTTCACTGTTCAGGCATTTTCAATGAGAAATCACAGCAAAATGTGCAGCTCTGTTGATTATTGGAACATTTTTTGAGCAGTTTTCATATTTATTTCAAAACTTTCTTCAGGATATGGATATCTTGAAAGAACAGTACACACAGCTACTGAAATGATATACATTTCAGGAATTAATACTGATGTATCAAGGCTATAATATAAGACAAATCACTTGGACTGAATCATGTTTGTATAATTTTTCAAAAGATTATTACATTATTCTGTTGTCAGTACTATATATATGTGATGGGTTGGATAAACCCCCAAAACTTAGATTAAGGCCTTAGTTTAGTTAGGCCTGAAACCAAATTTAGTAGGCCCCAGTCTTTTGGGCCATGGGGCACTCTGTAGATTCAGAGGGGCAAGTATCACCTGACTTAGGCAACCAAAGAGGTATTTCATATCATCTGACATCAAGTCGAGTATAAATCTAGTGGGGGAGGTATCCTCGCGCTCTTGCCCTCCCTCTCTCCATGCGGTGTGGTGGGGAGGACTCCCTGTTGCTGCTCCCAGAGCGACAGGCCTGGCCGCTTCCCTGCCGAGATGCCCACAGCAGTTCTGGTCTCTGGGAAGTAAATACTTTTGTTTGATATTACTTTGCTGGGTGCTCTTTCAGAGAAACGTGTTTAGTTTTGTTTCCGTGTGGGTTTTGGGTGGTGGAATCTGTGTGTTATTGGGGTGGATAGCTCTGGATGAAGTTATTGTTGTTTTTTTCTTATATTTGTACGTATATGTATTGTAACTTTCCTGTAAATATATGTATATAGTTCTTTCCAGTTTCAGTTTTTTTTTCCTTCCCTCCTTTCACTGGGACTGCGCGGGTCTTGGGGAGGCTTGGCATTTTGCCAAGGTCGAACCCACGTCAATATAGTTCTTTGACAAAATAAAACATTTAATTTATTTCTATGAAATTAACTTTACAAATACATTAATTAACTCCAAGAAGAAAAAATAATAAACACTCAAGTACAGTTACATACATTGCCTGACAAAGGCCATATGTGATTTAAAGGTGTGAATGCATCAAGAGACACTTAAGAGACTGAAGGCAAAAGTTGTGTTGTACTGAGTTGTAATTCATTCTCTGAAGTGCAGCCTTTCACTGGAATTATTTCACCTTAGTGTGTCTCAGAACACAAACTCAAGAACAGAAAAAGAATGGGGAGCGAAAATGGACCTTCCAGATGTCTATTGTAAATTAAAAAATGGTCCTTTGCATACCCCTTCAGGGCAGGTGAAAGTGTATTCACTCTGAAGACTCATCCTGTTCCTATTTTTTTGATATTTCTCCTTTAGATAATAATTGCTATAGAAGTTTTTCCTACTGAATGCCATGCTAAACAGCAATAGTTTCCCCCTGTGATTTACCATGTGTCAGTAGCCTATTCACTTGTCCTAGTCTGCATTCAATAGGTCAGACTATTTTTTGCCCCGGCACACTAGTGTTCTGGTCCACTGGTGTAAAATGTTGGCCCCAGTTTAGCCAGGAGTCTTACTTTAAAAAATATATATGCAGTGTTCTTTAATACCTTGAGATAGCATCACACTTGTTCCCAAGAGGTACTTTTATTGATAATTTAGGGCAGAAAATAAGGGAACTTGGCAAAAGTTTGAAAGGGCACCACACAAGCTAGACACAACATTCCGCCACAATACTGACCTAGCACATACTAATCTGCAACACTTGAATCAAAATCCAATCCTTCCAGCTTTAAGCTACTCAAAGCAACAAGAAGGAAGCAAAGAAAGAGAAGAGGGAGCAAGATGTGGGAAGAAGGAAGAGGGAGAGACAGATTGTATAGATGCCTTTGGAAACTTGTGGAAGACCAGCTCTCACACATCCAGATGGCAGGGCTGTGATACGTGGCACACCTATGCCTTTGGTTTTATCTGCTCTGGTCCTATGGCCAAGCCCTCCCAGGCAGGGTCTCCAACCCTCCGGCCATTCTGAGCTTCCAGGCCAGGGTGAGGGTCAGTGTTCTCACTGTCCCTGCCAGTCTGAGGCTGGGTTAGGGACTCCAGGATGTGTAGTGTGTTGTAGTTTTCCCAAGGCTGTTTGTGACTGACAGCTACTCTGGGTCTACCCTCTGTGCATTCCAGGGGCCTGCCATGGGGGTTACAACACCACCCCACCTCTGTGAGGTTTGACCCATCCCTTCCCCCTACACACACACCCCACTAGAAGGTAGTTCTGATCTGGTGTCTAACAACTGGGTCAGGTGCTACTTAATGCAAGATGTCAATTCATTTCATATTAAATAAACACTCTGCCTGCCCAGATAAATACTCTGCATTCATGGCAGTGAAAGGGTTAGCTGAAAGTGTGCATGAAAGTATCACATTTACTGAATGGCAAAGACCATGTGAATTGTGCAAACAAAACACACAGTGCCTATAGTGAGGATTTGCATAGCATACTTGTTTTTTGCGCCTTAGAAAAATTCTCCAAGCCAAATCTATATTGGCTGCTACAGAAGGTTGGCTTAATACCTAAAAAGAGAGGCCAGGGCACTTGTTCAAACATATCCAGTACCCCTGGCTCTTAGCAGAGCTACAGGAGATATAGCCAGGCCATGTTTTGTAAAGCATCTGTGAAGTGAGGGTTATGCAAAAGGCATGTGCTCTGACTCTCCTCTTGGCAGGGGTGATTTCCAGATCCTCAGTTCCTTTGCACTCCACCTAAATTAATTCAAGCTACTTGAAACTGATGTGACTAGACCTAATTTTTCTCATGATACTAGCTGAACAGTCATGCTGAAACAAGAGAGTAAGCATAGCAATATTAGTTTACATTGTTTCTTTACCTGCCATATAGCATGCTATAGGATCTGGCCTTTGCTTGCCATATTAACACACCATCCACTACTGACTGTCATTTCAGCTTTACTGTATAACACAGGCAACATGAGGTTTATGAAAGGTTAGAAGTTTTATCCTCGTACAGACACTTATATGATCACACTTTTGTTCTACCATCTAAACTTAGAAGTCCAATGACAATTTGCCTGCTTGCATAGAAAAAAAATGGTTTACATTCACGTTATTCAGAAACATCATTAGTTTCTGGAAGGCAATATAGATATTTCAATTGTCTATCAATTTTAGAGGCATGGGATTGACTTTGGGGTTCTCAAGACTGTCAAACAGGCTGAAGAAGCATGGTCCTACTTCTCTGGGTATTTTGGGGTGTGTGTTTTTGTTTGCCTGTTTTGGTCATTTTTTAAGAAAGGAAAATGAGCCAGTTCTCAGCGAAGCACACCACTGGTCACTACTATGATGGCAGAAATTTTTACTTTCCCAGTTATTTATAAATAACATCGCTATTTATTTATTTACTTATCTAAAAAAAATAGTAATATTTGCTTAGAATACTTTATGGAAAAAATCAGTTTCAGAATGTGGCTTATAAAGAGAAGACATTAAATACAGAAATCAAAAAAAATTTTTTTTAGAAGTAGTCTGGTTAAAATCCACCAAAACAGCTGAGAATGAAAATAAAATTTATCAATAATGTTTATATGAAAAAAGACATTTCAAGCATTGATAATGAATATAGCAGGTCCTCATGTTGCACAACTCAGCATGACAACTAAGGCTCCTTCACAGTGGAGAAATTTCCAGGGAGTCTATAGTCAGTGTAGCTGTTTTATATCATTTCCAGACTCAAAGCCAAATATTTGTTAAAGGTTCTAGTTAGGGAGTGTTTTGTGGTGGGCATAGCCAGACACTATCTTCCAATAATGTATTTTTGGAAATAATTGTGAGCATAAAACCCAAGCATGTTCACATTATTATTGCCAGTGTTCTTTTTGGCGAAGTCTATGTGAGCCTCAATAGCAGTCAAGCACAGAAACAGGTGAGAAGATGAAAACAGTAACATTAATTCTCACTACACTAGCAAACTTATTTTGTTACTGAAGTCCTTAACTAAAATTTATTTTATTAAAGCAGTAAATAGTCTTCAGAACTAAAGAAATCCCACATTTAAAACCAGGAATGTCCTGAAAAATAATAATTTTATCCTTGAACCAAAATCAAGAAAATATTGAGACAAAACTCTTAAAGTGCAGATCTAAAAACTAAAATGCTCCAGAATCTGGGATAAAAATCTCATTTATTTTGAACATAGAAAGACATGTGAATAAAATAAGATTTGAGCTGGCAGAAGATTTCCACACTAAAATGAACATGTGAGGAGTGACGTAAGAAGAATGAATAGCTGGATTGAAAGCATATAGGATGAACAGCAGCTTATAACACTGTTTTAAAAACAGGAAAAAACATCTGGGCTTCAAAGAATGAAGAAAGGAGACAAATTTAAAATTTATTCAGTAGAGATGACATTTCAGCAACTTTCTGGGATGGTTCCTCAGCCACAGCTACTGCTCATATTGTTCTAGTTCTGCTGATTTTCATCAACAATAAACACCTGCCAAAATCAACCTGAACTATATTTTGGACACAAAATATAAGATTCCCCATGGAGTTAAAAGAGCAAACCCCTAAAAATGCTTTTAAAATTTCAAGAACCATGATATTTTGGATTCTATCCATAAGAAATGCTGGTCTTTTTCAAATATGTGAGAGCATTTACCGGTATTAAAAAGCTCTGGGAATTGTCACTGTCACGAAGGAGATTAGTGTCTTGTGCTCTTCTTACGGTATTTTCAACTTCTGAACCAGCCTGTGACTAAATTTCTATAATGAAAAACGTTCACTCACAGTACTAATGCTGACCTCTTTTGTCTCTTAAATGCTAAATGAGCTTTAACCTTATGAATCTAAAAATTTTTCTGTAGAAACAAAAGTCTGATCATTTATACACAGGAATGGAAAATATTTGACTTAGTAGCATCCAAGTAAAACACTGTGGAACAGAAAATGAACAGGTGATAACACTATTTGCACCTCTCACTCTTTTCCTTTTAATCTCGTGAGATTGTTTCCAGCAGATTTATTTTCAGTTACACTAACAGAATTCAAAAGAACAGTTTCCTCAAAGTTTTATTTACTTTAGAGAAAGAACTAATACAGTTTTGAAACTAGAAAAGTGTGAACCTTACCAGGTAAAATGAGGTGGTCTTGAATATTAAATAATGCCCTATTCTGAATGCTTCACATTTCTTAGTCATCATTATCCAAAACTGCATTTTAGCATTCAAGACAATGAGGAAGGATCAGTTAGTTCCCTGAAAAAAATAACTTTATTCTAAGTATTAAATCTCCAGTCACCCTGCTGACTGTTATTGAAAATGTCTGTGCACACAGGTTTTTGAGTGACCTGACCAGGCACAGTGGGTACAAACAGAAACACAGGATGTGTCACCTGAACTCCAGCAAACACTTTTTTACTGGGAAAGTGTCTGAGCACTGGCAGAGGTTGCCCAGAGCAGTTGTGGAATCTCCCTTCTTAGAGGTATTCAAAAGCCTCTTGGACTTGACCCTGAGCAACCACTGGTCCTGCTTGAACAGGATGTTTGGACAACATGACCATCAGAGGTCTCTTCCAAACTCAACCATTCTTTGTGATTCTGGGTCTATCATGTGTTTGTGATTCTGTTTTTCCACTCTTACTGCAAACTTCTGTTTGCTCTCTGTTTCCATAGTGCTTTAAAGGGAGTGGATAGCTAATAATTGCTGACAGCAATTGTCTTTCAGACACAATACAAAATGAAGAGATAAATTACTCCCTGTATCATTTATCTGCCACCATTTTCAATATCATGAGCTGTACTGAAAAACCTTTAGATTGAGTAAAAACTGGATAATTCTTCTTACTACCTATTTTGTCTGTAAACAAAAAAATCCTGATTTAGTTTGGCTTGTTTTTCAAATATCATTCATTGGTACTACAGTAAAATATGAGCAGTGCAGACACAGTTGTGTCTGTCTCTTGTTTCTAGTTCCTCTAAAGCTCTATTTTGAAAAATGTTTCAGAAGTTCAGTCCAAGAGGAAAATATTTTTCAAAATTCTGGTACGTATTTTAACATTTTGCATTGGAAATCCTTTGAAAGCTGATCTGGACAGAACTGGAAAACTGGCCAAGGTCTCACTCTAAGGTTTTCCTCTCTGTTTTCAACATGACAATTTAATTATTACCTTAGTAGCTGATGAATTTTATTAATGTTAATCAATCTCATTATATTTTTCATTTAAAAAGTTTTTTTTAATCAATCCAGATATATCCTTTTCTAAAAGAATGGTCAAAAGGCCTCACTGCCACTCAGTTTAGCTGTCCTGAACTGCTTCTATGACAATAATAACAGTAAGGAGGTTTTGATATGATTTTCTACTTACACATGCCATATTATAGCAATGAACTCAACCTACACAATAACATAAGCAATCTGAAGATACTCTCAATTAAATCAGTAATCCAGAAAAAAATAATTAGTTTTTTTCTCAGTTTCTAATTAGTTTATCTCAAATAGTTTATCTTCTAATTCTGCTGTCAGTAGATGAAGATGCACTTCAGCACTATGAGCCCTAACTAACTGGCAGTCTTGCCTAAGGTTTCTCAAAGGCAAGCCAAAATCTGGATGCTCATAGAGTGTGAAGTTTCTCCTGTGCAGAGAATAGGTCTTGCTGGGTTATGTTTGAGATGTGCTAGCAGAAAATGAGTGGCTAATATTTTAACACTTTGTTACCACTTCATTAGAGTTATTGCAGAAGTGTCCCTGAGACAAAACTGATGACTAAATTTTCACTTCTATACCTGACTTACCTTAGTAACACTCTCCCGGTCAGTGATTATAAGTCCAGGGAAACCCAGCTGCATTTGCTCCTAAATGTTAATACAATATTGTCCTGTGACTGACTTATAGCATGCCAGACAAGATGCTTGCGTAGGAACATACTCAGGGCCCTGTCCTAAGAGAGTCCCTTGATCATTTCTTGAAACGACATGAAATATGTCTCTGACAAAAGGCAGGCCGGGTTTTTTCCTCTCAGAAAGCTCTTGTCATTCATATTTCACCAGTTACAGAGAAAAGGATTTGGGAGGAAAAGCATCAACATTCACATGTTCGTCCAATGAATCAAGGATCAGGTGTATGTGGAGTTTTCAGAACACATGAAAATATTTATTGTGGATTTCTTTCTTTCCCCATGAAGAAATCATTCTTTCAAGTTGTCAGTTCATACCTTTCTATGCCAGTTTCAGAACTGAACATGCTGTTGTTTGTAATGACACTAGCATATGAAAAAATAAAAAAGCATAAATAAGAGCACTTAGAAAATTCCTTGAGATCTGAAAAATGATTTTTCCTTTAAACAATATGTGAAAGGCTTTCACATGCATACCAGATATTTAGAAAGTTCACATTTACAAATGTAGTTTCTGTGGAACGTAATTAAACAGAACGAGGCATAAGTCCACTGTATTATCAAAAGAAGACTATTGTGGCAGAAAGGGAAGGTAAGCATTCCTTTTTCTCTCAGTGAAAGGGTAACATGTCATTGCTTTGGATTGAACATCAATGAAACAGTCTAGCAGAGGTTGTTCTGAATCAGTTTTTAACCACAAACTTAACCTATCTTGCAACTCCATGTTTTAAGAAAGCAAAAATTCAGGAAGTGAGTAAGGCTCATTAAGGGGACTTTTGTCTATTTCTGCTGTCAATTCTGTGTAAACATATAAAAAGTTTCCTTTATTTAAGTACATTGTGGTGGAATAGGAACATGTTCTACTTGATCATGCTTGTGGAATGTTTTTTGTAAAAGAAACTAGTTTGGAAGCTACATTCATGGAATGAACACAGATTCCAAATCTTTGTCCAGTGAGATGCTGATCAGAAATATGCTTAAATGATTGAGTAGAAAGAAAATTGGGAACTCACTCAAGTCAGTGCTAAATTTTTGCAAGTTTCCAACAACTTGGTAAGATTTTTTACTGCCAACAGCAATAGGATCATAAGTTTGGCTTAGTTCTGTGGCAACAGGTTTGATCTTACTGAGATTCAGAGTTAGTGATAAATACAAGTAGAGCTGTAACTTAGAGAACAAGACAAACAGACTGGAGGGAGTTAGCACCCTTCTAAAGGCAGAGGAAGTTAAAGATATCTTTGCAGCATAACAAGGGAACTGATCTTCACTGTTAGAAGCTCTTCCCTGTAGCATTACTTGAGTGTGTCAGCTGAATATTTTACTGTGTGCAAACACACTTTACTTTGCTATCCCTTTTCAGGTTGTCCAGCAAAGTGGTAAGGTAAAAACTACCTTCAGCCAACACAGCTAGATTTATCAAAAGTTTTGCTCCCACTCTTTTCAGTGACTCTTCTAAGTACCCTTATTTTTAATCCCTTTTTAATGTTCCACTTTTTGCGTTGTTTTTCTCATTACATATGACATCAGTCATGATTGCCATTTTCACACAAGGTTCCGATGACAGGACAATATACAAAAAAAGAAATTTTCAATTTGATTTATGCAGAGCTGTTCTCTCTGTTATTACAATGAGGAAATTAATAAAGACTCAGTTTCTATATCCTGGCAAACTCATTAGGCCCTTTATGACAATGAGGGACAAAGTTGTGATGTTCATATCCTCTATTTTTATCTCTTGATCGGATACAAAGAAGTTAACTTCCAAAAAGTGAATGACAGCATCCCTGCGTTAGAAGTGAAGACATACACCAGGGATTTGCAGCAGAAAAAGAGCCAACTGAAGCTGATGTTCTGTCATCTCCAAGACCTTTTTTTTATTTATTTTTTTTTATTTTTTAATTCATTCTTGGAATATCTACACTTTCATAAAAAAGATCGGTTACATATTCAGGCCTTGTTGACACAGATCTAAAGCACTTGGACAAAATGAAACACATTGAGCATGGTTCTAACCAGTGTTTCAAGGAAATAACAACAGCTTGGGCCAGCTCAACATTTCCTTTGTATGTTTTTAAGCACAATCTACATGTTTGTTTAGAGAATTATTTTATACCTTCAAAGTACAGCTAAATGAACCCATTATTAACAGAAAGAATAAAAGAAATGTTTCAAAACTGTGTTCAAACCTTTTTCTGCATGACATGCTTAGAACAAATTAATGAGAACTTGTATTTTCTCTTACTCCTTTTATATGAAATTGCTTAGAAACAGAATACAGTTGAAACAAACACTTCACTAGAGCTCCTTGAAATGACCCAAAGCCAGAATTTTTTTTGCTAAGGGGCTGCAAACACTTAGGTCATATTACAGTCGATAGCAGTTTGTTTTGTTTGTCTGCCATAGCTGCAGATGACAAGGATCCAAAAGCCATGGACTTGCATAGGCTTTGGATTGACTATGGGGAAAGGATTTCCACTGTAGATAGGAATGCTAGAAACATAATCATTTAAGGCTCCAGGTTCAGAAAAATTATTCCAGCCTCTGTCTTTCTCTCTCTCTTGCACATGCACACATTTGCTTAGGATCAAATTCTCTCTCGTTTGTTAACATTAGATAACCATAAAACCACTGAAGCCATTCAAAGAGCAAGGTGTAATGCAATGTGAACAAAGCTTTAAATACGTGCCTAGAGGTGGAATTGAATTGTTGAAAAACTATCAGGCACACACTTAAATGAGGTCAGCAGATCACTATGCATTTTTACATACAACATTGTCATCAAAAATCTTACTTGTATTAATACCATATTAAAGATTGTAGCCAGGCTAGAGTGGGCTCCATGGCTAGAGCATGCCAGACCTGGCACTGCACTTACTTCACCAGAGAGAAACAATCTAGCCTCAGGCTGGCTGTGATTTTCCAGACCATAACTCACATGTGCAGTGACTGGTCCAGACAGCAGTCACCAACACATGCATGCCTCAGACTTCCTCAGAACGGCTGAAAACAGGATTAATTCAGTTACCAAGAAAAGAGGACGGAGGCATAGCAGCCAAGTAGCTTGCTGCTATCATTTATTTTAAACTTTCAAAAGAAAAGAAATAATTTAAGAGAGCCAGGGGTGCATAAGAGGAGGAGAGTGATGGGGAGGGAGAGACAAAAGGGAGAAAGGAAAGGGAGCTCTTACTCAGTCAGTGAATCACTTTTTTTTTTTTTTCTTCTGAACAAAAGTTCAGACTTATGAAGAACTGAAGATCTTCTGAACTGATAACCTAAGTATCCCAAAGAGACGAACAGTAATTTTCAGTTTCATCTTTTTTTTCTTTTTTTTTCCCCTGAGATAATTCAAACAAGTAATGGTTATGGTTTCATTAAATCCAGAAATTTCTATGTCAAGCAGATATAATCTATTAAGATGGCATATAAATAACTTGCAACAGGAAAAAAAAAGTTAAATTTAAATATTTTTTACAAACAGAAAGATGAAATTTCAAGTTGAACAAAATAAATGCAATATACAAAATTACCTTAGATAAAGGAAATTGAAGACACATGAAGTAAATGAAGTCCTTACAAGATGTCTTGGTGTATCCATTGGGACTTGCTGGGATTCTGGACACTTAGGTGCTCTTTCTGGTTCTGTCACTTGCCTACTGGATTAATAAGGACTAGTCACTTCTACTTGTGTCAGTTTACTAACGCCCTTTAGGTCTGATGGCAGAGAAACATTATACAAGATAAGTTTCACTCAAAACTTTGAAATATCCATTCCTGAAAAACCAGTAGATGAAATGGGTGTTGTTTTATTGCACATGAGCCATGTTTGATGGACATGAGGTACATGACAGTGACTGGAGCAGACAAGCAGAGGAAACCAGAGGCTGAAATCCACCTCACAGAGACATGTAGATTTGAATGTTAACATGTGAGTGAGGTAAATAAAGATCTAGTAAATGGAATCTGGAGAGCTATTTGGGATGAGATTCATGCATAGGGATAGGGAAGCAGTGCAGTTGGACATATTCTGGGGTAGCTCGCCTTGCCTCCAGCTGCCAGAAGGATATGGATGTCCCAGAAGTGCTGCATCATATCTGCCAGCTCCATGCAACTGACCAAGTGACAACATTACATGTTCATGTTTAGTCAAATGAATCTTGTCCCAAATAAGAATTTAGTTTGAAAGATTAGTTGAACATCCTCTAGCTGTCATTGACTACATGGTGTAGACTCAGTTCAGTTGTCTTTACTGGGGTGTTTAGTGCCACTGAAGATGCCTTAAGGTGTCCTACCTGGATTCCAGCTGATGTTCCAGAAGGGCAGTGTTTCCATGGGTCCTGTGTCTTACCTGTCTCATCCATGTATGAATTTAAAATAAATAAGGTGGGAACAGGTATCAAAATTTTGCAGTTTACAGACTTTAGTTCATAGACATTTTCCATCATTTTAGACAGCTATCTTTTTATTCAGAACTCTCCATGAAAACTTCTTCTGAAATATAATTTCCTATGGCCTTTTTTTCCCATTTTTGAATTTTTATAAAAATATATGCCACAAGTGTACTCCCATTCTTATCAGCTCTCTCAGTAAAATAAAGAGATTGAGAGAACTTTAATAACTTATGTTCTTATTCTAAACATTATTTGGAAAATACACTCTGTTTGAAACCAATTAAAAACCAGTGTATCTATTATATCCTGGTCATAGTTATATTACAAAGACACATGCCTTCAGTACTGTAGACTACATGTGAATTTAACATCTGCCTAGTATTTATTATAACATCAATATAAAAAACCAAAAAACTATTAGACCATCAAATTCTCTTCTTACAAAGCTGTGAGATTCATCTTGTCTCTGGGGATTTTCAGATATTAGACTGATGCAATATTCGTTCTTGGCCAAGTAAACTCTCTGCTCCTTTCTTTGTTTTATTATGTATAAATATGTACATGCATTGTTTACAGACTGTGTACACTAAGCAAGGCCAGGTCTGATTCACAGCTGTGAAATTAGTCATGCTCTATGTACAGGGCATTTCAGGGAAAATTGTTTTATATCAGTACTCTGACTCTTTTACAGTGCTTCTTTTCTTGTGTAATAAATCTTTACGGCCAGGCAGCACAACTGGTAAATTAAATCTATGATTATATAACAGGCTCAAAGAACAGAAGATTAAAAGTAAAAGGAAAAAAAAAAAAAAGGGGCACTGTAACTTAAAACATATATTGAAACATAAACATACAGCATTCAAAGAATAAGTTGACAGCTTAATGTGTTAACTATTTGGAATAAAAAAAAAGACATTTACCCTGTTAATTATTTTTGGCAGTCTCCTCCTCTGATGCAGATAGCAGCACACAACAATGGAAAGTTTGCATTCCTGCCTGACATGTGACAAGAGACATGTGACAGGAGCCCAAATGGAAAAAGATCAGTGGGTATCTCTTACAGTGTGAATCCAGATTAATTTGTGAACAGCTTCCATGCATCATAACAGCAGCAAAGGTTTTTTGCTGGTTCATAGCCTGAATTGCCTTTTTCAGAGTTGTGCCATTACTGATTTTCTAAAATGACTTTGTCTTCAAGGGAGCACAATACCATGGGTTTAAAATTTGTATTTCTTTTACAATCAGGGAATTACAAACTCAGGGATCTGAACACAAAGACAATTTTTCAGTAAAGTAACATATATATCTTTCAAATGTGGAACAAGTTCTACTTTCAGATATGTCATGTGGTAATATTGGAAGGAAATCAACAATCAACATGAAGAACTAATCAATGTGATTTATTGCTAGCACCTCATAATGCCATAGAAAATACAATGCCTCAGGACCTATGGGACTGTCATTTCCCCACAAAAGAACAGGATCCCCATAGCACTGGCAATTACACCAGACAATGAAGACAACTGAGTACTGCACATCGGTTCTTCATTTTTGACAAAGAAATCTTGAGAGATTTCTCCAGAGACCTCTCCAGATGTAGGAGTGGTGGATGACAGTCATTGGAAACTTGTGCAAAATACGTTCTTTCTTCCATTTTCTTTTTCACCCTTCCACTCAAGAAAGACTTGTTCAGAAGTTCTCTGGATCAGAGTCTGTGCTCCAGTAATAACCCTACATGAGACAGGAGAATAAGATTGAAAACTTCAGAGCAGATGTAACCTATCTGCATTGCCCACTCAGCAGGCTGATCCAGGCTTGATAAACTGGATGGGGCCAGATGCATCTGGAAAATATTTCTGAACACTTGTGTACTGAGCAAAGATCCTATAGTCACAGTGTGTTTACATTCTTCTGCTTGAGATCCACATCCTAGGTCTTCCTCAAGAGCCTGGTGGTTAGCAACATTCTAAGAAATTCTAGGAAGAAATCAGGCAGTTCCCTCTAAAACAGTTTGTACCAGTAAGAACGCAGTCATTCCTCTCCCAAAGGACTGAGTAAAACTCCTCTGGCTGAAGAGGAGGTTACCAGGACATGGGATCCTCTCTAGACCATCATTACAGCACTGTCTTTTACTGAAAACAGGTTGGGCATAGAAAAAGAGGTGTGAATGTCCTGACCCAGAGAGTATTATGTAAAATGGAGAAAACCACTCCACTACAACTATGTTTAAAAAAACCCAAAAAACAAAAACAAAAACAAACCACCAAAATTTTAACACCTAAGTCTGTGTTATGGATTTCAAATCTTGGAATTTTTCTTTCATATACCAACCCTGTGCCTCAGAGGGATCACCTCCTCTCTCTTTTTTTTTCAACCATGAAACCAGGAAAGAGACTGCCTGCCCCATGGAAAAGAGTTCCACCTGGTCCCCTCATGAACTGCTAACAATGGATCATTTGCAGCTCTGCCTGGGTCACACCTGACTCCTCAGGCTGCAAGCTGGGTGTTTGGGAACTTCTGTAAGATAAGAAAGGCTTCCTGTCTTCACATCAGTGACTCAGTGTGATAACGCCCCTCTGGAGAGCCATCAGCACCTCCACACCCAGCCTGAGGGGTCATGTCTGCTAATGGGCCATCAGGGATTCCAAAAATATGTCAGAGTGTAAATCAGCCATTGTGAAACTCCCCGCCCTAGGGGAGGTACTGGGCACTCCCACCTGAGCCTAAGCACATATAAACTGGGGTTTTGGGACTGGGGCTGTTCTGATCCAGAAGAGGACCAGAGCTTTAGCAGGACTGCGACTGCTACTCTTGACTGGACCAGGACCATCCCCTTCACTGACAGGTTTCTTCTTTCCTTTTACTTTGTACCTAGGAGGGCCAGGTGGGGCTCAGCACAGGAGTTGACAATTACTATTCTGTTGGTGCCCCAGGCTGCGGGGTCACACACTTTTTTGTGGGTTAAAGGGACTTTTTTTTTTTTCCTCTGTACCCTTGTACTGATTGTGATAATTTTTTTTTATTATTAAATTACAGTTCTGATCTATAATCTGTTTGTGAAATTAATTTCTTCTGCCAGTTTATCTTTAAACCAGCACAGTCTGGAAAAGCATTTCAAGGATTAAACTGTAGTTTCATAGACTTTCTTAACTGCAGCTTTGAGGTGTACACCAAAACACTGGTGAAAGAATCTCAGAGAAACTTGTGCTTTGGCACCTCCTATCAACAATCCTTGTGCTGTTGAGCCAGTTTTCAAAGCCTATTTCCATCTGAGTACACAGGATACAGAGCAGAGATCTAACTCCCATACTTATGGCACCCAAGTTTTAGGCAGTGTAGCACTGAAGCTGAACCAACCTCTAACTCTTACCTGAAACTCAAGCTAGCCAAAGAAATAATTTTTTGACTCATTGAGCATTGGACTTCAGAAACTCTAAGGATTTCTATAAATAAAATGTTTATGTTTGTTCTGTTTTTAACACTTTTTTACAGGAAGGTCTAGTGTGGTTGCAAAATAGAGTGGAAAAGATCTCAAAAAGAAGAGTAAATCATAAACTTAACAGCTGAAATTTGTACAACTCATTGTTCTCCATGAAGACATAGGCCCACATAGGGAAAAAAACATCATTAAAGTTAATATTTTTCCATTCCATCTATCCATACTAATTTCAGGACTTTACTGCTTCAGACTTTTGAAGCCAATTTGTGCTGAAATTATGATGTGCCATACAAAATAGCAATTGAAACATGCTTATGTTTTTAGATCATGACAGTTAAGTAGGTGAAATCATCCTGTTTTAATTACAAAGCAACTCCCCCTCAAATATGTTTCTTATGGTTAATGATTTTCCCCTAATAAAATGCAAAAGATTATTACTAGAAAAACTTATGTCATTTTTTGACAAAGAAGAAATATATTTCCTGTCTACCATGTGTCTAAATACTACTCACTTTTTTCAATAATACCACTGAGTCAAAAGCAGCTTTGCATGAAGAAGAATTTGACCTTATTTAGGTTCCTGATGAAGAATATTTAGAGAAAATGAGTAATATGCTAATAAAAGCTAGTCTGAAGTCACAGGAGAAGAAAAGTGGCTTGTAGCAGTCATCTTTATGATAAAAATACATTTAATTTTATTTAGCAAAAGTAAGATGTGCTACTCAGAACCACAATATGTTTTCCATTAGACTGGAAATATCCCTATAAACTGAAGAAGTGTCCTGCATCCTACATGTCAAGCATTCACTACATATTCTTAATTCACACCTTTAAGTGCCAGCTGATATAGAAGACATTATGTCAAACATTTCTCGTAACAGTTGTAAAAGCTTGTAATCCTAAACGTGCCATTTTTTTGGCCTCAGAAAACACGTAATTTTGCTTAGAAGTGCTGACTTCTCAATTGCCTGACTTCACAAATGCCATGGGCATTCATTCAGAAGGACAGCTGTCAGAGAAGAAGGAGTTATGTTCTTTTCTTATGTCTGTCTTGGTGCCAGAGGCAAGAAACTTGGTTTCAAAGCTTCTTAAAAGGAAACTCTACTAGACATTTACTTTTCTCAAAAAGAGTGCCTCAACCACCAAACTCTTGCCTGCTCCTCCTCGTGGAGCTTTTGAAACAGCCCCTGTTTGCAGCTGGAGTGAAGAAACTCACCTCTCCAGATTTGTTCCTCTTCTCCAGCACTGTTCATCTCAGAAGAGTCCTGGAGAAAGAAGTAAAATTTGTAAACCTTTGCTGATGTTCAGAGTGGAAAATCATACTATTTTCTTCACATTCAATAAATTATTGAAAATTTCTCTGAAAAACAGAATGTTTACACTTTTAGTAGTAGAAAAAACACCGATCTAAATTTTTATAGTTCCTGAAAGAATGCTTCAAATATAGTTCTACTAATTACTTTTTAATCACAGAATCATACAACCATTTAGGTTGGAAAGGAGCCTTACTATCATAAAGTCAATCCATGAATGTTTGTCTTGTTTCATTTTAAAAGGGATAGCTTAAAGTTTTTCAAGCTGCGAGTCCTAATCTCAAATACGGTAAAACATATGAGCAACCGTAACACAAAATCTCTTTTCCCTCAAACATGTTATTAACAGATGTCTGCCTCCTGCACATTCTGCAAACTGCTTACAGGCGGCAAGGAAATTGTTTTAAAACATTATAACAAAGACTTTGAGCAAGCTTGTACCACCTACCAAAAAAGACCTTAACAGATCCCCAGAAAGTCATCACAAAAAAGTAACACAGGGTATTAGAACCAGAAGGTCATACTGCAAGAAGGGGAAAATGCTTTCAAACATGAGAGGTGGAATTAAGCATAAACTCTGGCAAGTCAAGAATAAGATAAGCCAAATATCAGTTTCTTAAATAATTGCATGAGGGATAAAAACCACAAATAAAACTTCTTTAAACATATCAAATGCTGAAAGCATGCCAGTTTGTCTTCAGGGTTGATAGTTCATATAAAAGGTAAAAAAAGAATTTCTACAACAAGATGGAGTCATAACAGAAATATTAAGTGAATTATTTGCTTTGGTGCTCACTATAGAGTCATGCAGGTAAGCTCTGACACTGAGCCTTTCCTTATGACACACAAATCCAAGGAAATAACTCAAACTGAAGTTTGCTTGGAAGAGTTTAAAGTTCTGAGGAGTTTTTTTAACGTTGATAACATGAAGAAATCAAAATAGTTTTTCCCTTGAAAATTCAAAATCAGATTTCTGTTATTTTCAGAATTGCTCTCATCAGCTTGGGTGCTGGAAGACTGAAGATGCTGAATGAAATGTTTTTTTTTTTTTTCAAAGAATCTGACAGGAGATATTCAGGAAAAAACATGCAACTGAGTCTTTCTTTTCTTGGACCAAGCATCTGAACTGCATAACAAACTGCATGAATAAATATGATGTAATAGGGAATACTCAGTATGAGTTTTGCTGGGAGAAATTGCGCTTTGCTGCACACTGAGGGAAAAAAAGAATTGCAAGTGAGCCACTTCATCAACTACACCTGGATTTTCAAAGAAGTCACAGCATTCCTCATCAAAATTCTTACCCTAAGAAGGAAGGTTTCCTCAGAGATTAAAGGTCAGTTAAAATCTGGGAAACAAATAATGAGATCAAACAATCTAAAATGTTACTAATGTCAATCCATGAAGATCTGCACTTCAATGCATGTGGCTAAACATATATGGTCTGGGGCAAAAAGGAAGAAAAAAACTTTGTTCATAGCATCTTTTCAAGACAGTAATGCCAGAAACTGACTTTGGAGAATTGAATATGTTAGATTATATTGGTTGAGTAAGAGGTCAAATGAAAATTGTTGATAAATATAAAATAGCTAAAGCCTAGTTATCCATGGACTTTAAATAAACTGCTCTCAATGAGGAAAGGGATTTTCTCTAGAATCAGCAGTTCAATTATTATCAGCAATCAGAGGAAAATAGACTGCTGTTAAAGACAGAATAGGAAAACTTGTACCACTGTAGAAATCAAAAATGCCTTCCATTCCATGCTGGTGAAAGTACTCCTCACCACTCTACTCTCCAAATAAATATAGAGAAACTTGTAAAGGTATAGAGAGCTGTGACAATGATGATGAGAGGAAAGGAATGCTTTTCACATGAGAAGATTTTAAATAGTCTAGAACTCAGAAAAAAATGGGACCAAGAATGGTTTGACAGGCTGTAAAATCATGAATAGGCTGGAGAAGCTGACTGGGGAATAATCATTCTCTGTATTTTATAATATGAGGATGGATGAGAAAGAACCAGGTAGAATTATCAGGCAGTAGGATTGAAGGAAGTAACTGAAGCACTTTTTCACACAACACCTCATTATACTGTAGAACTCACTGCCACAGAAAACTTTCCATGCCAGAAGTGTAAATGGGCTCAAAAACACGTTAAACAAATTAAGGGCTGGAAGATCCATCAAAAACTAATAAACCTGATGATGTGGTGTAATCTTCAGTTTGAGAAAGCCCAAGAAGAGAGCTGGTAACTGCACAGTTGTGCAGTTACCAAAGCATTTGCTGACCACTATCAACAATATGATATCAGCACAGATGAGTTTTAAATCTGACTAAAACCAGATGTTTTTAAGTTCTTTTGTCACAGTTTCTAGTGAGTTCACATTGAGCACAGTTCCTGAGCTACCCCTGTGTCTTTAGCGTCTGTCCCCATCTGACAGTTTATTTTGGCCTATGTTTTGCATATGCATGCCCTCAATCCTCTTTGATGCTCAAACTGTATCCATAAAGGGAAACCAAAATTCATTTTATGTCAACTCACTCCAACCAGGACCATATTTCTCCCTCTGGAAGTCAATGTCCTTTTCCCTTGACCACCTAACTTTTTTAATTAGGTATCTTAGTTCCATCATAACAGACATAGAGATCTGGATTACAGAGTAGTTTTATTGATTTTATTAAAATTAAAAAGAAAAAAAAAAAAAAGGCAGGGGAATGAAATGGGTGAGAAGATGAGAGGGTATCTAGAAACAGAAAGGAAGCTAAGAACACTAAGTTATAAAAGAAGCCAAAATAATTTATTATTATTATTATTAAAACTTGAACTGGTCAACAATATCAAGATGTGGCACTTTTTGAATATGTAGCACATTTCTACATATGAAAATTTAAGTCCTTAATTTTATATTTAACTCACCTTTTTCAGCCTTCTATGTTTCCATGTATGAATAAAACACTGAAAATTATTTGTCCATTAACCCATCTGATTGGACTGCAGACAAATGCTATAGAATGTGGGGCGAAAAAAATCGCAGTTTACAAGGAATTTAACTGAAAGCACAATAAAAATGTTTGTATTATTTTCATATTTTGTAGAGAAGATCCAACATCTAAGCAGTTTGGTATGCCATCAGCCCCATTTTTTCTTTTTGGTCCAGGCATACCACTGTCTTCCTGTGCAAGAACTCAGGAAAGCATATGCTTTTGTCCAGCAACAGATTTACCAGTCAAAAAGCTATTTTCTCTGCATTATAATACCTTTTAGCTTAGTGGTGGTATCTTCAAGAGGACCCTTCTAATTTCAGCCCCTGTTCATCAAACAACTGGTGAATGACTGATCACTGCTTTAGAAATATAATTTTTCTTCACTAAGAGACCTATACTCATGTCACAGTATTGCTGTAAAGAATGCAAGAGATGCACAAGCTTTTGTAGAATGTGTTTTCATACTTCATAGGCAAGTCCAGCCTCATACAGAACAACAAGTTATTAAGCTGCTCTCACAGACTGAGTATCCACAGCCACTGACCTATTCACATACATCTAGCATCCTGGTCCTACAGAAATCTCTTTTCGGCATCTGAAGCCAGATCCCAAAATCTGTCACCCATAAGTCAGGTAATATCTGGAATTACTTCATGTATGGCTATAATTTCAAACTATGGTAGAAAATATTTATTTACAGTAAAGTGTCTGGATAATGATAAGCCCTGTACAATAAGCCTAGATAAAAATTGAAGCCCAGATTGGGAAAGATTCTTTAAGTACTTCTAAATAGATCAAAATGATCTATGTTTGAAAATGTTAAAATGCTAACATACTATTTTTTTTTTTTTTGGTGAAGGAACTTCTGTGAGAGACATTCTGCCTCTACTATATCAGAGTGAAAAAAAGGTATGCTTTGATAATAGCTGGGCTGTTTTGTTGCTGGGATGTTATTACTTTGTGTTTCCAACAGTTGGAGATTGAGAAAAGGTGTTCCCTTTCAGTACTCAAATTTCATTAAACTATGCTCTTTTTTTCCCGTCATATGGGAAATCCCACTCAAGGGAGAAGATATATATGACTACAACTTGCAGTTACTTTGAGATGACAAATATCATGGTGAAACAGAAGAAATTCCCCATTAAAGTAAACCACATGTCAGATTTCAGCTCAGGTTCAGCAGGATCCCAGCTAAGGAAATATGTCTTAGCTGTAGATCATGGAGTAAATACATATCTGCTTTACTCAAAGTGGCCTATAGAGAAACAAACAGAAATATGAGCTAGCACTGACTATGAGAAAGAGCAGAAAAGCCTTCCAAGAGTAGGCTATCTCGTGCTTTTACCAATGTTACCCCTAAACCAAAGAGATGCATACATCTCCTTTCCTTAGACAATGCTTAATATCAAAATAACCTTATATCAAAATAAGCTGTGGAATTTGAGGCCAAACGTATCCAGTGAATTCTGGACTTCATGGTGTTTAGGGTATTGCCTGTCATTGGACATAAAACAAACTGAAGAACTGAAGCTTACCACAAGGTCCAGCAAAAGACAATGTATTTCCCTTGCCATGGCTAAACAGACTTCTGAGGATCCCTATTTATTCAATTAAAAAAAGAAAAAAAAAAGTTTGGGTAGTAATGGAAAAACTGGAAATAGGGAAGGAAAAAGTAATAGAAAACACACCACTGTTGCAAGTTATTATCTTTGTCCATTCTTTAATTAGGCAGAACAGGGAGAGAAGCTACGTGCTTAGTTTTAGTTTAGCCCCCTTGGACTGACTACATCCTCACAAAAAGCAATATTGAAGTGCTTAGGAATATTTTGATGGATTTTTTTTCCCTAGTACTTCATTGTTTCAACAAAAGGAAAGGATTTTTCAAAATGTATGTACTAATAAGCTTTCTTTCACTAAAATTTGATGTCTACCAGGAAGAAAGCTGAAAGTCTGAATGCTATTACTGCTTCTACCTTCCCTATCTTTCTTTCACTCCCCTGTAATCACCCTCCATTCTCAATTTCATAAAACCTGATTTTGTCTTGACTCAGACATTCAACAAAATCTATACAATGATTGCTTTCAGGTCAGCCTTCTTTGGTGTAATTCCTTAGATACACACTGGGGAATAAAGTAATCCAGAAAAAACAGGTGAACTAACTTTCCTGACATGAGGAAAAGAAGTCTTGAATGGCTGACAGGGTTTCAGGCCTGATATTTAAAATATCCTGGCCCTAAGGTACATCTTGTCCTTCTTGGATGAAAAGTCAAGATTAATATTTTTCTAAAATATTCATTTCATTGAGTTCAAGCCCCAGTCATGAGCAGATTATGTAGGCCTTACCAGGTCATCAAAAGTTCTTTTCTCAGCTGACGTAGCCAAACAGATTATAAGGAGTTCTTCTATGAATGGTACCATCATCACCCACACACTTTGCTGCAAAGAAGTAGGAATGGAATGCTGGAGGGACTTGAATCCATGTGTAAAGTTTCCATTCCAGTTGGAACAAGAATAATATAGTAACAGAAGTAACAGCAATTCTATTTGTGGTATTCTTTAGAAAAAAGACAAAAAGACAAAAACAAGCAAAACCAAAACCCCATATATAGTTACATTTCACTGTAAAACTAAATAACTAAAATAATTTCTGATAAAACTGAGTTTAAACAAAAGACAGATAAGGCAGAATTACTAATGGGTATTGGATATACAGTGGTGCTTCAATACTCAGTGTCCTAACTGCAAAGCTATGCCTGTCACTAGTTTGATGATGATGAAAGTGACCACTTCTATTATGTTGTTGACTTTACATTTCTTTAAAAGATCCATTTGACAACAGTTTTGCCATTTCATATTTTTGCCACAAACGTATATTCATTAGAACTTCTATCTAGATATCTTGGGTTTAAATTTAAATGGTACGTTTACTTAATTTTTGAAACATTATGTTTATTATATTTTAAAATCTTACACTGATCCTTTTTGGACCGTGACTGGATGAATACAAAAGCCAGAGTAGATTTAAATATAAAATTTTAAAATCAAGACATTAAAATCATGAGCGATAACAAAACACAGATTTTCATACTGCATTTATTCCTACACAGAGATCTGCTTCAAAATAAATTGTAGATCTTGTTGAATCATGAGTGAGCAGATGACACCGCCAAGGGTGACTTTCCCCTTGACCATTACAGGTCCCTCAAAAAACCCCTTTTAAGCTGA
>VXBX01009724.1:26904-80498 GCA_013400415.1 Scytalopus superciliaris | reverse complement strand
AAAAAAAAAAAAAAGAGTAAGCCAAGAAGTAGGTGACGATGTTTTGCCCTGAAGGCTGTGGAAACGTGTGAAAACATGTCTTAAATGTAACTTAACTCTACTAATCATAATTTGCATGACAAAAGCAAGCCACTGTAATAGAATTGACAGTGTTACATTAGTACTGATTGAAAACAAAATAGACAGATTTGTGGATAGAAAGTACATGGGTTTGGGCAGATGTGATTTTTACTTCAGTTGCCATTGCTGCATGCAATTTTACTTCACTTTGTAGCAGCTTTGTGAGAAGATTTACAGTGGGGAAAAAAACCACCAAAAACAACAACAAAACCAAACTAAATCAAAACAAAACAAGAAGAGAAATTACAATATTAAAAGTTTCTTTGCCTGCAATTTTAAGACATTGCACCAAAAAAAAAAGGAAGGACAACCAAAAGAAAAACAGAGAATAGATTTAAAATAAGGACCACAGAATCAGAATGTTCCTTCCAAATCAGCCCTTCTGTGACAAATGGCTCAGCAAGTCATTCATTTTTCTTATGGAGTCATGGTGGATATTTACTGAAGAAACTTCGTATCACATTTTGATACTTGGGGAGGAACACTGTGCAAAGCAGTAATAGTTGGTTTGTACAAGAGGGAAACTGCTGTAATGACTTTATCAGTCCTGTTTTGCATGACTTTGTTTCAAATTTCTGAAGACAGGTTCCATGATTCCTTTTAGCCTCCTGCTTCACACTCCTTCAGATCTTGTACTTATAAAATTTGTGAGTAATTGTGACCTGCCCTTTTGTTTTCTTACCTATTACTGAAATTTCTTTTCTCTGCCTCATTCCTTCTTTCATAAGGGTTTATTTGGGTGTTATAAATGATGATAAAGGCTGTCAGTTGTATTGGCAATAGTATCCAGGAGCAAGAGGTGATCCGAGAGCAGGTTGTGCCTTATTATCAAACTGCCAGAAAAGAAAGGGGAAAAAATGACAGGACACAGAGATAAGGCAAGAATGAGCTTTTCCCTTATTGCATTGGTGAACCAGAGTCCTCACAACAGGGGAAACAATATTCCAGAGAATACACATGACTCCACTGTTCCTGTCAGTATGTTAAAAGGTATCCTACTCTACTCGAAAGCAACAGGATGCTTTGGCTGATTGGTATAGTTTGTCCCAAAATTCTTGTAGCACAAAGTGATTTGTGCATTCCTCTTTCCACTTGTAGTACACTCACTCTTAACCTAGCCCTGCTTTTACGATTTTGGTGTGACAATACAAAGCATGAAACAATGTTTAGTTGCAGTTGCATCCACTGTTATTTCTGCATGAGAAAACCTTTCCTTGAACCACTGAAGTTGGTTCATGGTGTCTAAGTTTCTGGGGAGCCACGTTCTCAGGAGAGCAGTGAAGAAACTGTTCTGGAACCTCCTCTTCTGCCTTTTCCAATCATGCTAATATTACTCTGTTTTCAGAAGGATATTGAGAAGGCATATCTCCCAGCCAAAGCAATTATTTAGAGTATTTTTAAAGGATACTTCAACAGAATAATTTTATTAACAATAGATCATGAAGCAAACAGTGACTTTGCTTAGGAGCTTAAAAGATCTTTAAGATACTAAGAGCTAAAACATGATCTCATCATCTCATTGCATATGTCAGTCTCAGAAATTACACTTCCTTTTGTGTAACTTTTAATACCTGAAGACTGCTGATGAGTTTCTCTAATGACAATTAGTATATCACATAATCATAGTGAATGGCCATAAGAAATTACCATGTCAATCTGGTCAAGCATTACTACCTTTATACTTCTTTTCTCTAATCCCTACATTCCTAAAAATCCTGTGTTGCTCCTAGTCTGAAATTATTCTACAGCATTTTATGGATTATCTTGATATACTGAGTATGAGAAGATCAGCATCCTCTCCCCAAACAGAAAAACATATATCAGCAAGACATCAGGCCTATTTACTGTGCAATCAGTTTTGTTACTAACTTAAGTGAAAAGTATTAAATAGTACAGGCTTGAAGAAGAATATATGGTGTGTTCATTATTAATTGAGAGGAGATTATAATTTTATGATTTCCAGGAAAAATATATTCCCTTGAAGTTACATTGTCACTATTTGCCCTTTACTACTCCATGAATTTCCAGAGAATATAAAGTGGATGGACTGTGACAATAAAACAAAAATGTAGTGCAGATCTATGGTATTTTTTTTTAAGAAACCACCTACCCAAATTGAATGTGATCTTAAAGGTCAGAACCTGGGCTGTTGAAAAAAAACTTCTTCAAGATATTTCAGACAAAGAAATAAAACATCTGAGGTTCCTGTAATATAAAATGTTTCTCCAATAATTGCAGGCTTAAGTGTTTTGAATAATTGAGGGAGAAAAGGGTCCTATGAGACTAAGGTAAAAAGTTTGGTGCAGACAGACCACAATAGCCAAAACCTAGGAAAAAGTAGTTTTCAGTCTAGAATTCCCTAAAGACCACCAAGTTAAATGCAAATAGAAGAATTTGCACTAGAAAGCAACACACATGAAGAAAAAGTTAAAACTTCTATATGCCTTCCCTCAGCTTATCCAATTGTATTGGGAAAAGAATACTTTTATTACTTTTTGATTCACTGGCCACCCAGTTCTGAAGCTGCCTGTAGATGCTGTACCCTGCTATGTACAACTGAATTAAATACATAAACCCAGTCAGCTTAAATCTGTCAAAAATGCTTCTAGAAACAGGCTGTGCATGAGAGGACAACAGATGGAAAAAGCTTTCAATTGTAATGAAATAATTTACATCCAAATCATTCAATCCAGTCAGTCAGTTCTGCAGCATCATTTTTCATAAGACTCTTCAAGATGAACTCAGTCTACAAAGCTGTTTAGAAATGAATTACTGTAGTTTTAAATAACCGTCTAGAAAATGCAGATTCTTCCTTTCTTATATGTATATCATCTACAGGCATACTCTGTTCTGCTGAAATTCTGCCATCCTTTGAGACAACAGGAGTTGGCTGTTATTGGAGAACAGATACAAATGCTGATTGTCCTTTAGATGGATAGGACATGACAAATTTTGTTTTGATCTGCCTTGGGGCATAGGAGATTACAGTTCTTGTCTTAAAATGATGCAATGTAAGAGTCTTGATGTGAAATACATTGGAACAATTACAATAACTGTCTAATTATACATGGCATGAAATAAACCTCAATTTCAGTACAGTTCAGAAAAACCTAATGAGGTCTGATGTTTACACCTATTTCCTGGCTCCAAGCCAAGTTAATGTTCTCATCAAATCTGAATCAAATCTGGCAGGATCAAAATATCTGGCATTATGGTAATACAAACATTGAAAATAAAGTTTTATAACACAGTATTATAATCCATATTTATGTTAAAAGTAAAAAGTTTATCCGACTTTACTATCTTTTTCTACTGCTTATGCTTTTTGCCCATAATTTATAGACTTGGTTTCATTCCTGCAGCCATGTTAATACATAAAGATGCCTTACTCAATTGGCAAATGGAGAACTGTGGCACAGGGTGAAATAAGTAATTTTGTTGAGTTAGGGAAAGTATAAAATCCAGAAAATCAGTTTTGCTTAATAGTATGGTTTGATGTGCCTGTACTCATCACTTGCACCTAACTAACCAGAACTGTTGTATCAGCCAATAACAATATTCTGAGGGGGAAGGATAGAAAAGGAAATTATGTTGCCTTTCCCACATAAACACTATAATGCTATCTGGTGCTGGAAATACAGGACAAATCAAAAGCAGATGAAATCCTAACGCTGTAAATCCCATATCAGTTGGGACCTAGATCTCTAGAACATACCACATCCAAAAGAATAGCTCTATCTTCCAGGACAGCTTAATTCTGTTTTGTACATACAACTTAGGTTGATCACAAGTACTTTTGATGACATGGCAGCCTTTTAAATAATACCAGCTAAAGCTCTCCTGCTGTCCAGTTTATGATCAACTGCACTACAAATCTGTCTAAATGTTCTGGAGAAACTTGTAAAGTTTTATGTTGTCATAATTGATGCCAATTTTGATGGTGGACAGATACCTGCATTTAAATTAGGTAATTGTGCTCATCAGTGGGTCTAGGTCAGTGCCTGCACAGTGATTCAGGTCAGCAGACCATGGTCTCAGGGAGGCAAACACCCTATTCACTATTGCATTATATCCTGAGCAGAGCCTGGAGTCCTGCACATATGAAGTCTTACTTATTTTGCAGATTTGGATATTTCAGTTTCTCTTTAGAGGAAATCAGTAAGGTGCATCCCAAGTGAATGAACATTTCCTGTTATTTTAATGTATTCTCAATGGAAAAAGATAGACATGTACCTAAGACTGAACTATTCCCTGGTGCTACCTAAATTACAGGTCACGCAGCAGATATTTGATTTCAGTAGCCCAGAACTCTGTCTGTAGGTCTCAGAAGTGTTTATTTCCTTTCAAAATTGTTCAAGGGATCCAAGCAGCTACATTAGAGAAGCTCAGATAATCTTTTGTCCACTTGCTGGGTCCAGTCATTTCAAACTGGAAAGGAACCAGGGCCTAAACTGAATACTAGACACCACCCTATTATAGTATTACACAGGAAATCCTTGAAGAAGGAACTCAGGTCTTTGGTGCACAGGAGAGGCTCAAGGTCCTTGTCTAGGAGGAAAGTTCCACAACTGCGGATCAAAATGCCAAGTCTCGGCACAACCAATGTCCTGTCAAGAATAAGCATATGCATATGAAAATGGGGAAATCTGTCTGGAAACGATGTAGGCAAGTCTGACTTTATGCAAAAATATGAGGAAACGGTTAAGGCTAATCCTCAGCTTTCCATGGGCTGCCAATTCCCTTCTCTCTGCTAGAAGAAATTATTTCTTTAGGATTCAATTTCAGAGTTTAATACAGGGATTCAAACTTCATCTGGGTATGGATGCCTCCACAGAAATGAACCAGAAGGTAAATTGTGCTTCTGCATAGTTACAATGACTCATTGGCAGATGTGTGTGGCTAAACTGCAGGGAGATTACCTACAGTAATCCAAACCCTCTCCTTTGCCAGCCTAATCTTTTCCACTAGATCCTCAACCGTGTCTCATAGCCAATAGTGAAATAACTCATAAATCCCATAATGGAGTACTGACATTACCCTGTCATTGCAGTCAAGTATCAGTGTAAGCTGTTGGAAATACAGCCTGAACAGGGGCTGAGCTTCCTGAGTCTCCAAACTGAGTTTCAAGGAAAAATGTGCTGTAATCCCATCAAAGTTGATTGAAAGTTGAATGCAGAAGTTAATTCTGCACAGAAACCACAGAAAAAAATCAACCAGAACTGAGACTTTTGCAATCAGAAGGGAGGTTTTTAACTGGTGTAAATTTTTACCACTTAGAAATCATATGTACTGTTGCCACTGTTTATTCGCTATAGCTTTGGTCTTGTAGATTTGGTTGTTCATATTATCCGGAGATTGGTTTGGGAAACTATGTACATAATATAGACATTTTAAGAGAACTGGAGGATATAATTCATAACTACAGGAGGCTTCATTCTTGACCAAACAGGTCTGTGCAGAATTTTAAGACTGCTGAACATTGTTTTATAAACCAAGTGAGCACACTGAAGACATGCTACAAATTGAATTAGTATCTTTTCCTGTTTGCCATATTAACTAAAACACAGACTTAAATTTACACCAGAAAACTTTATAGAAGCTTGGCAGAAACATCATACAAAACCCAGAGGGAGTCAGTCATTGTCTTATGTAATACAATGAAATACATTGGTCATGATTCAGAAGACATGATAGAAGACTGCACTGTCCATGTCATTTCAATATATTTAAGAAAAAATAAGAAGCAGAGAGAATAATATTTCTCAGTGAGGATAATTTTACTGTTCCAGACATTAAATGAGAATAATAAATCTGTAGAGGCAACAATAACATTTTCATAACTTTGAGTAAAATCTCACTGTTATAATGTTGGAACTAAACCATAGTTTTCTGAACATAGTGATCTCCATGGATTATTTCTTCCAAATGACTACTGTGTGTTAGCCAAACAAGATTTCTTCAAATACTACATGTTTTATATCACGGTGTGTGCATGTTTGTGCATATGAGTGTCTCCATGTGTAACTTAGATTTTTTTACAATAGTCTCATCTGAAGAAAAAACCAATTAATAGTATCCCAGACACTACAGAACATCTTACAAATGAATAGGTATTGTTCTCTTTTGACTAACAGCTGCTTTCAGTTTAAGTAGTTTGCTGTAGCTAAAAGCCCTGACAATCCAGATACTTTTTGCTATCAAGGTTTATCTCAACCTGCTAAAGTCTAGATAAGGGGTTGCCAGTTTTCCTGCTTCAAAGGAGACAAGAGTAATTGGAACTATAAACTGTCCCATTCATCATTAAAATGCACATTTTTATAGGACCACAGAAAGCATCTGTATCTTTACTAAGACAGGGCATGCATTAGACAGATTTAAAATGAGACTGCTCAATACAGCAGATCACTTGTCTGACATTTACAGATGTTAATGTGCAGATACTCGTTTCAGGAGAGGAGAAAATAGCACATGCTTAATCAGAAGATTATTTCACAGAGTGAGGTCCTCATCCTGTATTGCTCTTTGCTTTAACTGAAGCCAAGGGCCTTTATTCCCTCACCAGAGTCATTCAGCACCTTTCATGGTCAGGTCCTGTAACATTTTTAAGTACAGCTTCTCTCACTTGTGCTTTGGCATAAAGACAGTTTTGTACAGCTAGATCCAAGATCTACACAATCCTGAAGATTATTATAAACATTGTGCCTTGGCCAAGTGTACCAATTTTTCATTTCCACAGACCATTAACAAAAAGTGGAAACTACCAAGTGACTAATAGCCCTGGTTTGAACCAGATGCACATATTTCCTAATGGTCAATGTGGTGGAATCTTCACTTCCTTTTTAATAGCTTGCAAATTCATCCAAGACTGAAGCAGTTTTAAAGTGAGTTAAGATTACTCCTGCAGGTCGCCATTATCATCACAATTTTTAAATTATTCAGGTTTTTCTGGAGTATGAGTTTAAAAAAAAAAAAAAAAATCCAAAACACCACAGTTCCTTTTTCTTGTGCTCAATAATTCTAAAATGACTCCTTGCTTGTTTCCAGTGAAACACTATTAAGACGTTTGTCTGATAAGATGCCCATTAGTTCCCCCAATAAAAGATATTTTAGTGTTATCATAAAAAAGGATTTTGGTTAACAAATCATTGAGAGATAAATGTATGGCACCCTTTAACAAAACTAGAGTTTTCTGACAAGTCTTTTCCATTCAAATTCTCTCTCTGTATATTCTACAAATAGTGGGGTTTGCAGCATGTGTAAGTAGCCTTCAGTAAGTAAAATTACTTGTTCCATGAGAATGAATAAACGAGAACCAGTTGCACAGATATTTTGATGATTTCATATATGTGTGTTTAGATGAGTTTCCTAAGGAAACAGGATCACAGAATTACAGAATGGTTGAGGTTGTAAGGGACCTTTGGAGGTCATCTTGTCAGCTTCCCCTGTCAAAGCAGGGTCACCTACAGCTGGTTGCCCAACACCCTGTCCAGGTCACTTTTGAGTATCTTCAAGGATGGAAGCTCCACAACAACTCTGGGCAACCCATTACAGTGATCAAGCACTCTCACAGTCAAAATGTATGGTTTTTCTCTTTTCTTCAAATATAATTCCCTCTATTTCAGTTTGTGCCCATTGCCTCTTTTCCCACCACTGGATACCACGGAAAACTTTCTGCTTCCATCTTCTTTAAATTCTGCCACATTCACTGATAAGATCCCCCGTGGCCCTTTCCTTCCCCAGGCTGCACAGTCTCAGCTCCCTCAGCTTCTCCTCATACGTCAGATGCTCCAAGACCTGAAATGTGTTTTAGTCCCTACACCAGAGAGGCTGTTGATCTGCTTTGCTGTGATGGTGCACTGCTGGTTCATGGTCAACCCCCCACTGTTCATATTTCCCTAAGGATTTTTGAATCCCCTGAAAAAATTTGCTTTAAGGAAGAGCAGGAATCTCCAAAACAATGTTTCAGCACACACAGAGCTCTGGATTAGGTGTTACCACACAAAAAGATATGTAAGGGAGACACGTCTATGGGAAATCAAGTTTCTTTATTTCCTCTGTCCTCCATCGTCTTGTTTATTGCAATTGCATGGGCTACAGGCATACTAGAACAACACTTGCCATGTCATTCAAGTCTACAATCTAACAATATATGAAAATAGACTCTAAAATCAGTAGACTCCTGAAAGATTTAAGTAAGACTAGGAAACTGTTCCTAAGTTATTCTGTAATCAACATTACTGCTTACACTAAATAATATTAATGAGCCCAAAACCTGAAAGAAAATTGATTTTTGCTATAGGATTCTGACAACCTGCTATAAAACTCTGTACCTTTCTTTATATTAGATGTTCTTCTAGATAAGTTTGTGATAATTTCTTTTTTTAAATATGTTTTGCCAGCCTTTTAGCCTCTTTAAGACAAGAGTTTATTTTATTTGGTTTTCTTGTTTTTATCTTTTGTACTATTTGCCTGTGTGACTGTGGTTTGACTTGTTCCTTTTCTGGACTCCAAATGTATTAGTTATTTACATACTCTGAGACAAAGCTTTATAATAGCCTTTGATACTCTAACCTGAGCCTTCAAGTAGATTTTGTTTTTTGAAAAATCATGTAAAAATAGAGGCCCTTTCATTGTTCTGCAATTACTTTATAGATGTACAAGGCCCCACATGTGCCTGGCACTTCATATATCTAAAATTTGGGAGTGGTTTGTTCAAAGATAGTAAAAAAAAATCAGTGCTGAATTTCCTCTCTTCAAAGATCTGTTGTGTGGTAGGACTGAATAAATTTTAAAACTCATTTTAAGATCTGGCAATATGAACAACATTGGCATATAGTTTTTCAGCAAGATGAAATATGCGTGTGGAAGAATAAAGAAAAAACCAAGATACTTGCAGTCTAATCCATTTAGCAATCTGTGTCTAATTTTAATGATGTATTTGTCATTTTATTACTCACGAAATGTCATTTATATGAAACTGTCACTATGATATTAGAGAGGAACAGCTTGTGTTAAACTGTATAGCATCTTTGCCAACTTCCAATGTTAGTTTCGTTCTACCTCTTTAAAATTTCCCTTACGCTTTCAATTCAGCTTGGATATATTACTTCATGTACTTTTTGTACATAATGGTTGTAAAAAATGTGTGCATTTCATCTTGAGGTGGATACATCTACTATCATGTTTAGTTAATTCAACAATAAGGAAATTATTCTGAAAATTGATGTGTAAAAATAGCCTGATATGAAATTAAAAACCTACAGGATCCTGAAATAGCTGCAATAACTTTAATATTACTATCAAAAGGTTGAATTAGTAATCTCTTACAAACAGAAAGAATAAAATTTTCTTCATGCCCGGCAATCTCTGAGCTGGAGGAAAGTTAAGTTGGTTTTGCGTGCCCCCCCCCCATATTTATAGCAGCAACTGTGATACACAGTTCATTACAGTTAAATGCAAAGCAATCACACCTAGTCAATAAATCCCAATTTTGTGACATTTTGTCCAGGAAATACAGACAAACACAAAGGCAAAGCTAATTTCATTTTTACATATATAAGGGATTTTGGGATCTTTCATGTTCTGAACTGTCACCTTTGAAAACTGCACCGGTTTTCTTGTGTTTCTCATGTTCTGTTCAAGATTTTTGATGTTAGTAGTTAGGAATAACTAAAACCTTACAAATCTTAGAAGCACAGATTCACCTGTGTCTTCTTTTGTAAAATGAAAGCAAATATCTGCTAATTGCCTTTCTGTGGTCTCATGTGAACTCAGGAGAGACCAACATCTTGCAGACGATTTTGAAGCCTTACTCATAATAGAGCTGTATCACTGAACTCAACACTGATATCCAGCTGTGGAGGAGCAGACCTAAACATGTTTTGTCTCAAACATTGAGTAGTGCTACAGAAAAGGTACGACTAGAGGAAAAGGTCTCATGGAGGTGATGCAGAGCTCTTCTGACCCAGCTTCCTGCTCCACCTTGAAACTATTGCTCAGTCCTCACCCACCCCCAGCTCCCTTTCTGGAGAAGAGCTGGCTGTGCATGCATGAATAAAACATGTGAAAAGTCTAATTTACCTAAGAGGTGCACACCAGGCTAACTACAAAAGGGAACAGACCGAGCCCTCTCAGGGCTTTCTCTTTTTCTCTCTTTTCTCTTTCTCTGTCTCTTTTTCCTCCTGCTTTCTTTGTTCTTACAACCCCAGCTCCAGACCGTCCATGCAGCAGTATCAATGTGGGATCTAAGGACTGGTGGTATTCTTGTTTTCTTCCCTTGCTTTGCCTGCGTAAACCATGGCTAGCATACTCTACCCCATACCCCATAGTGAACTTACTTGTAGGAGTGGGGAGATTGTGGCTGGTGTTGTGACTTGTTAGCCAGCAGTCTTGAATATTGGTGTGTTGTGGCTTGTGAATCAGCACATTTGGTGGAGTTTATTGTGGGAATTGAGAACTTACTGAATTGTACTTAATTAAGAGCTTGTTCACCTCCACTCTTGTGGAACTGTGTTGTAAGAATTTAAGGGCTGGTTAACCAATACCTTTGGCCAGGGCAGAGAAGAGGAGGCAGCAGGGAAGACAGGGCAGCCCTAGCTCTGGGCATCAGACACCTCCTTGGCAATGAGCCTGCTACTGGGATGGGACAGGACAGGTGGGGACAATGTCCTATGGCCTCCCTAGTTCAAAGACTGACAGTTCCAGGGACTGGAGTGTTGTCCTGGGCTAAGGGTGGGATAGGGGGAGCCTCAGAGATAGCAGGGATGTTAGGGCCACTGAGTGTGCTCAGGGTCTCAGATAGTAAAAGATAAAGTGACTCTTGTCAAGAGACAGAGACAAAAGCTGAATACAAATCAAATTCTAATTTAGTGATTAAAAGAAAGAAAATCTTAATGGTGATAAAACTGATACATGTATTTATTGCAAATAACTATTTAAGAACAATTTTTCATCTAGAAAGGAGCATATCCTCAGGTTCTTCCATGTGAATGCTCACTTGTCATCAACATTTGGTTTAAATCCACAAATCTTTCATGATAATCTCAAAGCAATTGCCTTATTTCTAAAAATATGGAATTGAGCTTCACTAAATGACTTAGCATAACTTCTTGAATATAATTCAATTGGCTTGATCAAGTAATTCACATGACTTAGCTACTTATAGTATATTTTTCAGGAGTACTTTTTGAGTATTTTTAAAACTTCAGAATTCCTTCTGAAGATGAGCCTGAGTTTAATGTACAGAAAAAAATTTTGGAAAGTCAAGATCTGAGGCTTTAACACATATACAGACAGACTATTATTCTCTAATGTAATCATAACGGGTTGTTGACCCTGCCACATGTAAATGTTTTGGGCTTCATTCTGATCTTAGATGAAGCACATATCAGATACAGTTATCATCATGTTATAAATATATCTCTGTATTCAATCACATAAATGTCAGGCTTGGTATACAATCTGTCATTTACAATTCTGAATCCTAAGAGATGTGTCTAGACAAGTAATATAGATGCTGCAGAGATATAAAATCTAAATTCAGCTCCAGAGCACAGGTCAGCTATAGGTGCTCCCCACAGACTCTGAAGTAATTGGACTGAATGTCATTAAAATGCAACCATATTAAAATGTTCTCTGCATTACCTTTCAATCACACAAAGACATGTAAGAAGGCATCTAATACGACTCTGAAGACACATCTATTTTCACAGGAGTCACAGAAACTCTGGTTAAAGCAGAAGTAAATTTCAATGTGTTCTCTCCTATACAGTTGCCATTGTTGAGCCTTTGAATGTCATTTTAAGCTGTTATTTTGAAAAGGGAAGAGGAATTAGTGGGAGTCACTAACATTTTTAATGTCAGTTTTGGAAGTCTATTTTATGTTTATGGTGTTTCTGTCTTAAGTACTGTATAAACAAGTCTCATCCCTAACTGGAATCTTTGCCCACATTCAGCCAGAGTCACAATGCTTTATAAATTCACTGGATTATTTGCATCTTCAAAGGCAGAGACTTGTCAATGGGTCTTAAGTTTATGCTTGAAGTTAGACATATGTTTAACTATGGTCCCAAATGAGGATCTAAGCGCTTTGTTACAGCATAATCTATTCATGTTCCTATTATGGTGCAAAATAAGTCATAAGTGACAGCCTACCTACTCTCGCTGAATTTCTACCGGTACATTCAGTGTTTAGGAATAATGTCCATGCAAGAGATTCTTTCTCTCTTTGAATATTATGACAAAATTTGGAAAACATACAAAACCACAGCAAAACGTATTGATGTGATACATGGTGATAACATGTACAGATTAATTTCTTCTACAAATATGATGGTTCCTCTCGTGGATTTTTGTTTTCCATTGTTAGGGAAAAAATTCTGGTTTATTCTTTCCCTCTTCCAGCTACCAAAGCTTTGCCCAACTAGCAATCTCTAGGAAAAACATCTTAATTTTTTATTTATCTTCATAGTTTGACAGACTGCGCTGCATCTGCCCAAACAGAAGAATTAATCAAATGAAATATCTTTGACAAAATTTGCCATCTGCTTTTGACTGCTACATGGCAGTGGAGAAGTTCTGTAAATACATTAATTGAAGACATTTATGGCAGCTCTGTATCATCAGAGCCATGTAGCAATGACAAAATCCAGTGCTGAGCAAGACCTTGAAATATTTCAGATTATTTTTATTCTTCACATCATCATGAAACTTTCTTAGTGAGACCCTAACTACAGAGATCACATTAAGTTTCAGATGGGTAGTAGCCTCCATTCTTTATGCTTAAACTGACCTATCGTCTATTACAAGAAGCTATAGGATCACAGGATCATAGAATCATAGAATTGTTTAGGTTGGAAAAGACCTTTAGGATCATCAAGTCTTAAGCAAGCTGACAGAATCAGGTCCATTCTATTTCATGTTATTTATTTCAATTGAACAAAAATTAATTTTGGAGGGAAAAACAAGCCTAGTGGGTCATATTATAAATGCCTGTCCTTATTTGCAGATTCAGATTTGTGCCAGATGACAGGCATGAAATCTCTGTTGTGCAAAAAAAAAAATCTACAAAATTAGAGTTCTCAATAATGTGTAGTACTCGGCAATATCCTTTAGGCTGTAAGGTGAAATGTTAGGTACATAAAGATCTTTTTAGTGTCTGTGTTCTATGAAATGTTTTCTTTTCCTCAGAGCTCATATTTTATTTGTTTTGAATGTAAGACAAAACATTAGGAAAGGCCTGGAGGGAAGTCTAGCACACAAGTGACTATTAACAGTCTAATCTCCTTTTACTATTGGAGGAAAACATGTTTTGGTTTCTTTCTTCTTAGTCAAGTAAACAGATAAATATATTTCCCCTGGCTTCCATTACAGCAAGTTGGCAGTTACAGAAGAATCCTTTCAGTTTTGATTTCCTGTCAGCTTTACTAACAAATGACCGCAGAGTACAGTATTCTCTTGGTGTGGTTTTTATAGACTCTGTGCCTTAAAAGAAGCATTTTTGAATGAAATCGCTATATGTTCTCACTTGGAGGGCTTGGTTTGTTTTCTGCATGAGTACATTTCTCCTTTTAATGAATGTGTGAAATTGGGAAAACGATAGGAAGGATGTGGCCTGAAAGAGAACATTTGTTAAAAAAAACCAAACTTGTCTTCCCTTGATCTTCGTCTTCTATGCTGGAGTCAAAAGACTGGCTAAATTCAGATACAGACATAAACTGGTTTAGGCCACTTTTTCAGTTTGTCCATAGCAGACAGAAAAAAAACCAAATCAAACCAAAGCAGCTCCATGTACTGATCTCAGGGTAGTCAGTGGCACGCTGCTGAGTGTTTTCAGCAGAGCTCGCTGAAATTTCTCCCTCAAAGTCAAATTTATTCTCAAAGATTGATCTTTCAAAGAGAGAGGCCTGACAACAACATGGCTCATGAGTTGTGGTCAGAAGCTGTGTGGTTCCTAAGCTCCTCAGTGACCACTCCTATGAACAGGGACCTAAAATCATTGCCCTGCTTTCTCACACCTAAAATTCCCTGAGGATAGCCCCTAACCTTTTCATTTGCCTATGCAGAATGTCTCTGATTCAAGCCAGACATCCATTCACTACTCATGTGCAAGCCCACCTTGAAGAGTGATCAAAAGCCTACTGTATGAGTAACACTCCTTTTTGACCATTTTTCTCTTTCCCAGTGTAAGTTTTCTTTGTCTACTTTCTCACACCACAGGACTCTGTCTTTACAGACATGGTATCTGGAGCAAGTGAGGCAAATTTCGTAGAAATGTCGCTCTACTCCGTGCCTTTGCTATATTTTGTTCTTTGATACATGTATGTCCAAGTATCCCCTTGCTCCCTTATTGTGTGTTTTGCAAAGGGAAAATGTCCTGCAGTGAGGGCTCAGTTCTGTTGCTGAATCTGTGCTGAAGGATGCAGGCAGGAGCCTGAGAGATGGAGGGGCCAGGGGGATAATGGGGGGAGAGAGACAAAGTGACTTCATCACTTCCACCCTTACAGAGAAGATAATGAGGAAAGCACTTTCCAAACAGAAAGTAAAGTGTCTTCAGACAGCAAAGGAGGCCAAGAAAACTTCCAAGAGAGGAGTGAAGAGAAAAACTTTCCAAAAAGCTGTCCTTAGCAGACCATAAATCTTACCCGGCAGACAGTTCAAACACATCATTTGCACCAGCCCTACTCTTCCCTGTTTATTTTCTTCCTGTCAGCATTAAAATAGAATAATAAAGCCCCAGACAAACAAACAAGACAACAAAGAAAATAAGCAAGAAAACCCAGTAGAGAAGAAAGAGAATCAGAGACCTTGTCTGTCAGCAGTGTTGAGGAGGCCCCTGGATCAAAATGTGCTGCAGTCTCTGCAAACACCCCTGCCTCATCATGGCCAATCCAAGAAAGGAATTCACAAACTCTTCTTAAGTGTCTGAAATAACCATTCAGAGGAATAGAGCAATGCCAAGACTATATTTAAATATTTAACAGGGAAGCACTTCCAAAGCTTTTGTTTTATGGTCATGTGAGGTGTTTCCCTGTAAGTTCTGGCTGCCCAAGATCGCATCAGCTTTACAGATTCCTTCCTGCATTTAGTTGGAAATCGCTTTAAAGGTAAGGAGTATTTTACTCTGCTGAAGAATATGACAGGGAAATGGGAAGAAAACTGCATCCTCCCCAGAGGAGAGTGGGAAAGATAGGAAACTCTGCTGCTAATTTTGAAAGGGAATGCAGAGTGCATACCCAAATAGGCAGGGAAATACCTCTTTGGAGAAAGCCACACAGAGCGGGAGCCTGGGGAGGTAAGAAAGCATGCTGGAGGGAAAACAAATGGATTTCAGTTGGAAACCAGCCTGGCCTCTGTCAAACATACCAATAAAACTGACATGTTCCTGCAGACTGAGTTGGTAAGATCTGCATGTCTTGATGGGAAAAAAGTACCGATAAGAAAGTTTAGCAGCATTAATTGTAAGGCCTGTAAAAGAAAACTGAAAAGCCTACTTTTTCCCGCTTTTATTTTCTAAGCTTGTGTGTAAACCAGGCAGAAAGGTAGGGCTAAAAAACGAAACCAAACCAAACAAAAAAACCCAAAACAAACAAACAAAAAAAACACCAAAAAACAAACAAACAAACAAACAAACAAACAAACAAACAAACAAACTTCTGTAGAAAACTGAAGGAGTTAGTGTTAGGGATTAGGTCAGAGATTAGTGTTAGTGAGTTATATGAACTAAAAAGTTACTAACAGTAAGTGGCATCAGAGAGGATTAAAAACCACAATGCTTACAAATAAAGAATAAGGTCAGCCTGGGAAACCCATCCAAATCTTTGGAAGAGACTCCTAAGCAAAGTAAACAAGATAACAGCCCAGAAAGAGCTCCAGTAAGGACACAGGTTTCTACAGGGAGAATATTAGCTTTTAAGACAGCTTTGGTATTAAGGCCAGCCTCTGGTGACACCTACCAAAATTTAAAGTGAAATTAAAGAAAAAAAAAAAAAAAAATCATCTAGAAGGGTCTCCAAAGGTACATGGCCTATTTTGATCAGCAGTGTAGATGCAAGTGGTTAGCACTGATTCCCTGAAGGGTTTGATCATCTTAAGGGCCAAGGCTGAGCTTTTTAATTTCTAATTTTTGGGTCTTCACATGCAGGTTATAGTTATACTGATGTGTCCAAACTAGAACACAGATGGCTGAACGTTAATCAGGTCTACTTGTCTACTTCCAGAACTATAAACAGCAGTGCTAGAGCTTCTACATCGCTCCAGGAAGAACAGATACAAATGTACCCACACACATGAGCACATACACACACAAAGACATATTAAACATGCAATCACTGCAGAACTGAGTGAATTGGTTTGGATCCAGCTACTTCAAAGGATAGGTAGTGGATATGAGGTATGCAAGACTTTTTATCCCATCCCAGGCTTACAATGCAAAAGTTTATCATCATAAGTGCAAATTCAGGATGTGAAAAATTCATAACCCTGGCTGTCATCACTAAGCTTCCCCTTGTTATTCTTGGTTAGTTTGGAAGTGATATAAGTGCTCCTCTCTTCTCAGCTGTCCTCTTCCTGTACTGAGGCACCTGAGTTAGCACAGCACTGGCACAGTGGTTATAATCCTTTTCCTAAAGTATGAGTGTAGATGAAGAAGTTCTGAGTTACTTGGCCACATACCACTGTGAAGGCTTCTATGTGAATTTGTGTAAGAGTGATGTGCACGTGTTTCTGTGTCCATGCATAATTTGTGGGCTTTTAGTGCTCAGCCACATCAAGCCTCTGGCTATGCATAGCTGGTTTGGTACAGAGGGCTGTGGAGCACCCCTTCAGGCATAGGTAAGCCTTGCTGATGTGGGATGTATAGAAGCCATCCAGCCCAACAGAATATTTCTTTCCATGAGTTAATGTACTTGATGGAAAACTGGAACATTGGGGTGGGTACTTAAAGGCTGGTATCTGACTTTTTCAAGGCTGCAATGAGTTTTCTCCTCCTAAAGGTATTCTTAGGACTTGTTCTGAATATGTAAACCAGAAAAAGAATTGAGGCTATGTGTGGACTTTGCCAACAGAAACATAGACTTCAAAAGAATTACAGGATCAGGCAATAATTGGGACTCAGCTGCCTCATGAGGATGCACAGAAATGGAAAATAGAAGCTTTCAAGTGAATGTTTAATGTAAAGCTTCCACAACTCACACTGCTGTGAACAGCAAATTTTCTGAGCTTTCATTTAATAAAAGGGAAAAAAAAATAAAAAGAAAAAAGGAGAAAAACTGCTCTGTGATGGCAGTTTTGTAGCTGCTCTGTGAAGTTAGAGCACTGTTAAACACAAAGCTGAACAGCAGATGGCATATTTACACCCAAGACATGAGACTATTGTTGACATGGTTTGTAATAGCAATGTTGATGTAAATGCATATTTGCTCAGTCTGTGTATCATGCTGACATTAATTCTCAAGAAAAGAAAACCATCTGGAAAATTTTCAGTTAGGATAATATGAACTGAATTAAATACTATAAACTCATATAATACTGAAGGCAAAATTCTCAGTTGAAGAGAAGGGCTACCTCCTTATTTGTGCTTCATATTAGCCTCATCTAATCCAATGTATACCTCTAATGCTGTATTTCTTGCCTTATTTTTGATAAATTGCTATGAATTTTACTGTCCTGTATATATATTCTTTCTGCCAGTAAGGTATATCAAATAACCTAGTTGAGGACAACACTAACTTAAACAGACACAACTTGAGGTATCTCATGCAAACCCCACCACTTGAACCCTGAAGTGGTGAACTTGTTTGCCCTAGTGAGGGGTTTTCCCCTAAAGAAGTTCTTATTATGTGTATAAAAGCTACATTAAAAGTAATCATGGATTTTAAAATTATTCTTCCTATTATTATTTATTATTGTTATTACTACTACCATTATTAGTATTTTAATGAAAACCATTTAAATAGTAAGCAAATCAATCAATTCTTACATTCAATTAGACTCTGACTGAGCAAAGTTAATAGTCTGCAGTGGAACTTTGATGCCCTGCTTTGAAATTAAACATATGCTTTTTTCCTCTGCCACTCATTAACATGCCCTGACCACTTTCCTAAGTCAGGAGCTGAAACCATCCCATGACAAAGTCCGAGGGGTTCAGAAGGAAGATTTAGGACATATTCATTAGCATTAGATGGGGCTAAATAGTGTTTTAAAATAGTGTTTCAACAGTGTTTTCAATGCAAATGTGTTCAGGTCCTCAGACACAGAAACACAACTTGTCCTGTATCTTCTGTGACCATATGGAGAAGTCATTGAAGCTTCCCAAGTGTTCTGAACCGAAGTGAAGCAGATTTAGCTGTTAAGCTATTCTATTGTAGCTTTTCACACCATATATCCTACGTTATAAAAACTGAGACAACATGAAAAAAAGAAATGTTTTCATTTTCGGGATTATTTTGGTAATAATCTTTTTATGGTTTGCCTTTTGTCTCCCAGCTGTTTTCTTTCCTATTTATTGCACATGGTTTTTATTGGAACATAGCTGTCCAGAAATCGGTGCTTTTGAAGGCAGAGGAGATACACAACTGAACTCTACTAAATGGCCTGCTCTGTTTACATGAGGCTTGTTAAAAAACAAAGAGCAGCATGCAAGTACTGAGCATCAATGTGGATTTCCATCATTTATCATCTGCAGATTATAGTGTTCCTGCAGCTACAAAAGATAAAGCAATTACAGAATGTAATAGGAAGGCAGTATCCCCTTATGGATTTTTGTGGTGTAAATTGTGGTAGAAGCAGTTAATTCTCATGGCTCCCAGAAGACAGACAGGTCACCTGAACATACTAAACACTTAGAATGTGAAACTGTAGCAAAATGTGGTTTTGACATATAGATTATTTCTAGATTTTTATAACTTTAGAAGCATTCCAGCATGGTTGAAGTTATTGGCAAGCTTCCCACTGATTTCAGGAGCTCCTGATAAAATCCACTGATTTTATGAATCAGTTACAAAATCCCCTTTTTGGATTGCAAACAAAAATAAAGTGATGTTTGCCATGGAAAATTCAGAACCAGGCTTCAAACACTTTGCACATGAATTTAACTGAAGAATGATTCACTGCTGATATAGTGGGAGCAAATATATGTTTAAATCATCAAAATCATAGTGCAACCAGAAATACCTAGAACTTTGAAATTTTAGCTGGAAAATGACATAGAAGTTATGAACTTGCTGTCCCTTATTTGAACTTACCAGAATGCTCTGATGCTATAGGGGCTTGACAACACTTGGCTGGACAGAGACACCAATTTAGTGAGGTTAGTAAGGGTGTTGCTTGCCTCCTTTTTTGGCAGCTGCTGGCTGGCTGACTGCACATTAAGTGTAACAGCAGCACCTATGTTTGTTGCAAGTTATTTGTCTCCTCTGCATCATAATTTGTACCATCAGTAGTATTAAGTGATACTGTGAGGGGAGCCCTTTCCAGAAGTGCAAAGTATATTTATATAAATAATTAAAATGCCAAGCTTTTCCTACTGAAATTGTAAGCAACTACAAAACTCTTGGAAAATATTAATGTTTAAGTTTAAGCACATCTTTTCCACTACAAATATACTCTCACCACAATATGCTTAGGCCATTCTTACTACAGAATTGAATCAGAAAAGTCTTGGGGAAACCCAGCAGCACCACCATGGATTTGGCTCTGTCTTTCATTTTATTTGCAAATCTGCTATTGGACACATTAAGGTCTTTAAAGCACCAATCCTCCTAACTGTGCATGCTAAAATCCTGCACTGAAATTAGAACTGGGAGCCTAGCAGTGGCATTCCAACCTTCTTATTTAAATAAGAAATTATTGCTATTGAAGTTGTGGGTTTTTTTATAAAATACTTTATTAAGAATAATAAGAGTAAACAAGGTTACAAAAATACCAACTTTATTAACTAATGAAGATGCCGTTAATTACAGAAGATTTGTAATACAAGTTATAACCACAGTGTTCCCTTTACATTAGGCATTCGACAAGTTGTATGTAATGGGAGGTTACTTTTCCTTCTTAAATATGAAAAAAAATACTCTTATCATACACTAAATTCCACAGGCAGCTCCCTGAAGTTAGATCCCATACAAAGAAACACCACACAGAACTACCCAAGAATATGTTTAAAAAGGAACACTGTAAAATTTTAGGGTGAAAAGCCATGTTAGTTCCTGCCAGCAGCCCCAACATTCAAAAACAGTAATACACCAGTGCACATGAGGGAGAAAAAAATAATTGATAAGGAAACAACCAATCCAATAGGCTTCAAACAGTCTCCATGGGGGTCGATTGGTTTACAGCCAGCCTTCCAGAAGGATGCTGATAAAGACTCAACTCCTGCTGCAGTTGCCTTGGAGTTGACAGTCTGTGTGCTTTTCAGTGTACAAGGGTCCATGTGGTTCAGTGCACAGCCACAGGGAAAAGCACTGAGCAACTCTTAGGCCCTGCTCTTTTAACAATCCCATTCACTGAATTCAAGGGACATTTTGCCTGAGTAGATTTTGACCCTTGGAAACATATTTTGACCGTCTGAAAAGCTGTAACTCAAGTGAGTAGTTCTGTCAAGTACATTGGCATTACTTGCAGCAAGGGATTGCAGAATGCCTCAGAGAATTTTAATCTTAAACTAGAGAGGAAGATTTCAGCAGCAGCAAAAATCTAGACCAGTACATTCCCAATGAGAGCTACAGTTTCTCTGAGGGTCATGAGGTTTATGAGAGAAAAAGAGATAGGGAATAAAGTTTTTTAAAGGGGAAGATGTTTTCGTTAATAAAAGAAAGAAGCATCAGCCAGCTCCAATGCCCCAAGAAGATCAGTAATTAAGTTAAACTAACTTCAGTAGCAAAAAAACAATAAGCTCTTATATCTTAACTCCGAATTTTTATATCCAGATATTACACTTTTAAGAGACCAAGGATTAGTTACAGCAAGGAGAATGAGGATGAAATTGAAGAAAGTTTAAGAACGCCCTTAGATAAGAATTTAAGTTCGGTACCCTTTTTTCTAATATGAATGAAATCACATTTATGAAGTAAAGTCCAGATCCCACTGAAGTTAGTAAGAGGCTTTCCAGCAATTTAGATGGGCACTAGATCATGTTCCCTTGTTATAACAGAGAAAAAAGCATTACAACAGTGAAAAAATATCTATAGAGTGTCCTTTCTTAAGAGAATCCTGTAGTTATAACAGTTGCCTGGTACGGTACCATTGGTACCAACAAGAAATATTCACAGGAATAAATGAAGTACAAATTCATTACCACATATCATTATTCTTCTCTTCCCTTGCTCTTCAGGGTCTCAGGTGCCCTCCATACTGAGATAGGGAGAGCAAAAGTACCTGGTAAGCAAGTACATACAAACTTGTTAAGTTCTGGAGCATCAACTCTGCACAATTTATTTTACTGAGGCACTGCCCAGAACAAACAGGTAAAAAATCCTTACACATTGTCTAACAAAAACAAGTATTTTTATCATATATATATATATATATATGTGTGTGTGTGTGTGTGATATATATATATAAAAATCACAGTCTTCTGCACAGCAGAAGCTTATAACTAAAATATTTTAGGATTCGATTTTTTTAGATAGACATAACAAAATGCCTGGAAATATAATACAATGAGCACATAACAATTCTTAGAATACAAAGAGTGAACATGAAATTCTATTTGTGGCTGAAAACAAAACTCACTTGGAGTTTTTTTAAAAGTCTCTCTTAAAAAGTTAACCCTTTCAATGAGATATGGTCAGTATATACTTAGTAAGAATACACTCTTCACATACATGGCAATAATTAATTGTAAATACAACTGGCTGAATCCTGCTTTCTTTAGGCCTGGTAAGTAAGGGAAGCCAAAGGGAGCATAAAGCCTTCAGAGGTGGCCAACACAGACCAAGACAGACTGCCTGTGTAGCATCCACAATCTTGAATCTACTGTACAGAGAAGTCACATCTTGTCCAATGAGACTATTTACATCAGGAGGAATTTTAGAAGCTCTGTTTGCTGAAAGACTTCTTCTTATGTGCCAGTAGAATCTGCTGGATGCTTGACATAAACCTCAGCAAGCCAAGCCACTTAAGCAAGGGCTGAAACTCATCCCAGTTCATGAGGAGATGTAAGCATATTTGAGTCCCATTGAAGTCAAAGTGCACTGCTGAAGAAAATTTGGTGAGTCAACACAAGGGCTGTCTCCCAAGACAGCTCCCCTGAAGTGGTTTCTTTCTGCCAGGACAGAATTCAGTTCTGTGTCTTCTGAGTGAAATATCCTTTTATATGTCTACACCACGGGATCAGCTTGGTGGCTGTGCAGATATGATACACATATCCTATGCTTTGCTACTGGAAACAGTTACAATTTATGCAGTCACAAGTGAAGTAACAATGCCATTACTTATGCAATGACATGTACAGTAGTAAAACTAACAATTGGATATATGTCATATCAATTTTCCAGAAATTACAGGGTAATCAGTGCCACCTATAACAATGTATTTGTACAATACTTCCAGCCATACAACTAAATGCCTATAGGAGGACAAGCCCTTTTAAGCCCTTTTCATAGAGGCTGAGTTTTTGTTTTCCCCATTAACATAAAAGAAAATGATGATTCTACACACAGACAGGAAACACAAGCTACTAAACTGTTTGTGATGTTGCCCATATTATATACAAGTTCATATCAATCTCTGCAATGATTTTATTATCCTGAAAGGAATTACACAAAGGATAGAATTTTATCCAAATCTAGGTAAGGTGTTAGCAAAGAACTCTAGTCTCTGAAAAAACATTAATGTATAACTTACTTTTCCCAATCAAGTTTCTCAACCAGGTGCCAGATTTAACTGTTATCTTTCCTGTTGTAAATAGAGTTACTTTCATGAAATAACTAGAACCAACTGAATTTTTAATACTTGTCTGTTGAGAAAGATTTGGGCATATTTGATTGAAATTTCTTTTAATGTTCAAAGTCTACGAGGAGCTAATCAGGATTACTTTTCAAACTGTATGAAATACTGTCTTTAGCACTGGAAATTCACAGTTATTTCTGGGTCAAACTTTAAAGAAATGATCAATAGTTTGTTAACCACAAAGGCTCTTGAGACATCTGTTAGAGGGCCACATTTACACTGAAGGAGCCCAGTGCAAAACTGAAGTCTATAAGCATTGTTAAAAAAACCCCAAATTGACAGTGATTTCTATGAGAACTCTGCTTATGGCAGGCTTGTCAAAGTTGATTAATTACTAAAGAGATTATTTTAAAATAAAATATTGCAATCTTTGACCTCTTATAAGGGGGGAAGAGAAATACGATCATATATGTTGTCCTTGACAGATGCATATATATCTCTCAGTAGGTCTTTTGTCATAGATGAAGAGAAATATATGGCTCATGGAAAGAATAAGATGTGTTAAATAAAACCATAATTTGTTTCTCCTTCTAAGATAATCTGAAGAGCAGCATATAGCAGGTCATGTGATCTATTTCTACAGAATCATTTATCATCCAGTAATAGTGTCGTTGCAAAATTGTTTACCCATTCAAGTATCTTCAGGAGACATGTCACCATACTTGCATATACTGTAAGTCACTCCAACATTTATAAAACAACACTGATAGACAGACAAAAACACCCATAAATATTAAAAGAAGCTCAATTAACTTGACTATCAAGTAGTTAAAAAATTGTTGATCTTTACATTAGACATTAAGTCCATGCTGTCCAAAATCTTTCAATGGAAATTGTTGAGTTTTTCAGGGTTTTCTGTAGGTCATCATAATCTTGTGTATCCACCGTGAATAATATGAGACCCGAACGAAAATCCCAGGACGATTTCGAATGGCACATCCACGGCCGGGAACAATAACTCCAACTACTATCTTCAGCCTGTTTTGTTCACAAACCAAGGGACCACCATAATCTCGCTAGGAAAAGATAAACATAATAAATGTCACTTCTCAAAATGCTTCAAGATACAGCTGCCTCCTACTGAGTGGTTTTTTTTGGGGATGACCTTGCTCAGTGCACAGGCAATAGTGTTATTTTTGCCGTAGGATATAAATCAGCTTCCAGTATCTTTTTCATAATCAGAACTTATAAGAACCAATGTCAAAGCTGGCCTCTGACCCTTGGTTCCCTTCCATGCAAATTAAACCCCATGAGCCATCTTTACGTGTGATTCTAGTGACTTCAGACTACCAGATCTTATTCACCTCTTCCAGCTACCTGCAAGCATAATATTTGTTAATGTAAATATAAACCGCATGAGCAGAATGTGAGTTCAGTGGTAAATACCTTTGTAATTCTAACAGGCTCTACATCAAAGACTACTGACAGAGTCAGGTTAATATCTTTTAGTCAATCATCTTGCAAGGCCCTAGAATGAGAATCTATGTGTGCTATTAGGGAGAGGGGAGAATCCCTAACATAATAAAAGGTAATAATTTTTAGACAATTTTGAGACATAACTTGTTAAAGTGCTCCTTTTTATTATTATGAATGAATGAATGAATGAATGAGACATCTATGCATCAGCTTACGCATTCTGTGAAAATTTGGAGTATGACCCACTGAGACGAGGATCTCATTTAGCACAAAAATACATCCAGTTTAAATTACACTGAAACAGTAATTCAGATACATTCTCATAGATTTGGGACTTGAACATGGACACTGCAGTTTTTACTGAGGCTGAAGGTAGACTGAACCTAGCAAACTAGATGCAAAACTAGACAGTAAATGTTCATATCAGATAGAAAGACATTGTGTCAAAAAAATAAAAGTGGACAATTAGTATTGTATTCTCTCTGGATCACCAGAGAAACAACAATGCTTGACCTTTATTTGGTTTAGGTTTTTTTCTGACTGACAGCAGACTAGTCCCCATGTGAACAATAAACTATGTCGGTGCCATCAGAGCGGCTCATAAAACACTTTAAGGAGTAAAGTTTCACCTGCCAATCTGATTTTGTTCCTCTGCCTGTTCTCTGCTGAGGAAAGTAGCTTCAAAGAGGAACTCAGAGAGCAGGAAACCACACAGAGATTAAGACTGATTGCTAATATTAATTCAGTCCATTCCCTTGCAGGAGAAAACAAAGTGCAGGATCCCCAGCAGACCTGTATGCAGATGTTTCATTTATAAGCCTTGACAAGTCTAAGACCTCATTTACAATTAAGCATAAAATACTTATTTTGAGAAAAATACTTTGCAACAAAAAAATGATCCTGTGGAATATTAGTCGTAAATGGAAGAGGCCTCAGCTTGATGAAGATAACCTCTGTTCCCCATGGTTTGGTGGTATGCTCAGTAGGGAAAATTTCACTACATGGTTAACATATAGTATTAGTAAATCAACTACAGATATTAAATACTTGGTAATATTCATGACTTCCTGCATCTAAATATCTTTTCATCAGCCAGATTTTCTACAAAAAAAAAGAGGATTATATCTTCTTATATTAAATTATTTACAACATTTCTCCTCTGATGTCTTTTCTCCATCATCAAAACTAATCCCAAGCAGAACAACCGTATCAAGCTATATGATCATTGAAGCTGTTCTCCTGTCCTCACCTATATGTTGCTCAGATTTGATTAGAGAGACCTAATGCTCCAGCCTTCTGACTAATATGACCCTCAGAACATTTTTTCATCTGTCTTCTTCCTTCATAACTTTATCAACTCTGTTGAGTACTATTACATATTTTGCATAAAGTTCCTCATCTTACTAAGAAGCTAAATTTGCTCCAGCATTTGCTTTCTACTCAAGCAAAATATATTGCTATTGGTAGCACTCAGCCCACTTTAGCCCTTTTTATACAGAACGCAAATTTGTCTCAGACTATCAAACTGTTTAGTCATACGAGTATATTTAATATTCATGTACATCTTCCACTGGTGTGGTGGCATGGTGAAGTTGAAGCAAAGGAACCCCTTCCTGCACTCTGGCAGAAAATAGAACACTTGAAACACAAATAATTTTTCAACACAAAAGGTGAAAATATTTTTTTTTTTTTTGCATAAGTGTAATGCAGAGAGAATAGTTACAGAAAAACTCCAGCAAATTATTTTCAGGGAAAAAATAGCCTGGCCGATAGCTCCTATGAATGTATCAGGAAATGCGTATTTACCTCACATGGCCCAGCACCCATGGTTTCAGCCACAGCACAGATTTCTGATTCATTCACAATGATCTTCCCTTTTAGATGTTGATTGCATTTCTCATTTCCCAAAATAAACAGGTTTGCTACTCGGAGCAGGCCATCATAGTTAACTACTAGGATTGAAAAGAGAATAGGAAAATTACTGGATTTTAGATGGGAAAAAAATAATTCAATATGGATAAACTTACTCATGTAACTTGAATTAATGTCCTTTCTCTCCAGTATTCACATTTTTATCCATCCCCACTGTTATCATGCTTTAGTATTTTGGATTTCTTCGATTTTCTATAAATGAGATTTTCAAGGCTTTTTTTTTGTTTTGTTTTGGTTTTTGTTTGTTTGTTTGTTTGTTTGTTTGTTTTCATGTCTGTTCACTTTTCTGAGAATATCTGGGTAAGTTTTTAGTATTAGAATAGAGGGCTAGGTAACTGGGCTTAGTTTACAGCTCACCACCAGTTTGCCCTGTCATATCAGAGACAATAAAAAGAGAGCCTGAAAATGTTACTGCTGCTGACAGTGGAGTGAGGATTTTGCTCCCTGCCTTAAACACAAGTTAATGTGTAACACTGCTTGACATGGCCTAGGGAAGGACGTGTGACTTGAGAAATTCTGTAGCAGAGTAGAGTTTTTCTCATTCTGTGCTGGCTCACACTGAATGACTTTGTGCCTGCAAGGGCAGAGCCACAGCCTTGTGCAATCTCCATTCATCAGCGTGAAGGTCAGGAAGCAGGAGGCCTGTGGAGCTTACTCTTGTTCTACATGTTGAAAGACAAGCCTGTATAAGCTGCAAAGATAAATAAAGGGGTCTGGACCTGCCCATTCTCTGCACAGCCATCAAAAGAAAATGCAAAGCTTGCCCTCCACTGACTTATTATCCTGTTTTCTTGAAAAAATGGATGCAACACTTCTTTCTTCCCTGACCGGGATTCTGTGAGGATTATAATAAGTAGTGCATAAAATATAATACAAAGTCCTTGGATGACAGATGTTATGTATTTACTATATTACATAACTCCACAACATTGCAAATTCCTTATCAGGTCTCTTAAGCTAAGCTTTCCTGTGATGCTGTGCTCCAGCCTGATGTCCCTGTCCCCCAGACAGCTGATGCCCTCAGAGGATGGCTAATATGGACATGCTGGGAACATCAAAGGCAGTCATTTGGGAGAGGGCTGGTACAGATTAATTGCCACCCACAAAGAAATGCAGAGTAATGGCTACAAGGAAGAGAGACTGAGAATTCCAGTCTAGTTTCTGCTCTGCTTCCAGGACAGTGTGATATGTTGCTGCTGCTTACTCAGGGTCTGTGGCAAAACAACATTTGAGCACAGTAAATATTGGAGTAATTATTGTCAACTGGCAGCTATTAACTTTATTATCAACACATAATTAGCCAGATATAGTATTTACCAGACTAAATAAATGTCTGTTCTCCCACATCTTTTTATTTTCTTCACACAAAACCTGTGTTTAATAAACATTACTCAGGTTGCAAAGTCAAGTACTCAAAAGTTAGGAAATACCAGATGGGGTTGCCTGCACGTCCCTAGTTCAATGCCATTGTGTATGCTAATAAACTCTTTGATTACATGTTTCTGTATGAGTTTTTCCACAGGACAGACTGCTATGGGATACAGAGACTGCTCAACTAGATAACCCAGAATTTTTTGAAAACCAGCTAGTATTCTGCAAAAAAATTCTGCTAATCTTTTAACATGTAGATCAATGTTTTTCTCTAGTTCATTCCTTGAAATGTTTGAATCATTCTGCCTGTCACTGAAACAATGACAAAAAGAGGACAGACTAATAGAAAATACTCCATATTAAATGAAGTTAAATAAATTGCCCAAATTAGGGAAAAAAAAAAAAAGTTAAACTGTATTTTATAATAAGAAGTGTTGGACAACTGTGGCATCAGGCAATACCAGCAGCCTCACCTATAATGACAAGAGGAAGTAAGTTGTCAACGTATTCATTTAGTTTTTAAAAATAGTTTCTTACATCCAGTGTATCCCCATCCATAAACACTGCAACTGGTCTTCTCTGGAATGGTACATCCAGAAATGGGTAATCGGATTATTTCTACAAAATTTGTCAATATAGCTGGCCTGGAAAGAGAGAAAAAATAATAGATACAATGGATTTTACTTAATCTTCTAAAATGTATCTTAAAAATGGTTTTAAGTCTATTACAGACCACAGCAATTAAAACCCTTGTCAATTCTTTTACTTTAATTTTCTGTCTTTAAAGAATATGATGGATTCTTCTACCTATTTTTTGTGCTACAGCTGTTAACTGTCAAATGATTTCTTGAAATGCTGTCGCCACTTTTATGCTATTTAACTTGGGTTTTAATCTTGAAAGTAAGTAACAATGGCATTTCATTTGAATATATAGTTTTGTTAATATGGAGAAAGTTTGAAAGCTTGTATATACACAAGGATTTGTCACAATCTGGTGCTTATTCTATAAATTTAAACTATATACTAGTCCGTATGGGTCCTTTGTGTTTTGTTTTTTTTTTTTAATAAATCTCCCAACAGACCTAAACATGGTTATCAGGAAAGAAAAACTGCAGGCACAATTTCTCAGAAGTAACGTCTGTTTTCCCTCTTTCCTTTTTGAGGTACATGGACCTGCATTTCTGCATATACCAAGTAAAATTTCTTTGAATTGGAAGTTTAGCCCATGGAGAAAACATCTGTAGTACTGGAGACAGTAAAACAGTGAACTTGCAAATCTTATTGAGCAAGAGTCTCATCCATCAGATGAAAATCCTGGAATTCATAATAACAGCTACTAACCTGCTAAGTTTCAGTAAGACCAAATCTGACCCTGCAGGGCCATATACCAACTGGGAGATATTCCGGACTTGTCTGTGTTTTTCCTCTCCCTTTCCTTTGATATTATGGACTCCAAGCCAGGCTTTGTAATCTTTCAAATCTTTGTACCTAAAAGAGGCAAAGTTGGTTATGATTTTGCTGAATATACAATAAAATAACTCAAAAAACTTTGCTTAATATGATTATGTTAGAAGAGCTTAACTAATGCTCTTCAGCAGAAATGGCTTTATACTGCCAACTGCTATTCCAAAATCAACATGCTTGAATGTAGGTTTTTGGCCTGATGTCATTACATAATTTTATCTTTAGCTGTTACTAAAATCTAATTTTTGTTTCATAATAGTATCCAAACATTTAGATCCTTGGACAGTATGAACCTTTGCACTTTTTGAGATTTACCCAAGTTTTTTATTTTATTCCATCCAGTTAAGCAGAAGCATGAGATTATTCTCATAAAGAGGCAATTGTCTAACCATGACACTTGGAAAACCTATTTATGCTTCTATGTAAAATAGCCAAAGTTCTTTTAGATTTACAACAATAATAACAGAAAATACCAAGTTCCCATGGGCCTTTTATATTAGAAAAGCAATGTTAAAGCCAAACAGGAGGGAAATTGCATTTAAGTTGAAGTGTTGTGCTGATAAATTCCAAAAATAGATGGCTGTTAGTATTGCAAAGTTACAGACTACTGTACCGAGAAGGGAAACATTGCCTTGCTGTAAGAACCCACTCTTCCTTTATCAAAGTACCACCACAAATGTGCTTATTCCTGGGGGGGGAAAAAAGAGAAAGGTTTTTAAAAAAAGCAATAGTTTAGTTTCTACACAGTCAAAATGCTTAAAGAGTACTTTGCTCCCCACATGCTTTTGCTGGTGAAAAGTGGCAGACTGACAATATGCAGAAACATGTCTCTGTCCCTTTGCTGTACAGTTTAAACTCTTACAGTAACATGATTTAGCAGAGATTTACTCTAATGTGCAAAAAGCAGGCAAACAAACTCATTTTTTGGAACAGGAACTGGACTCAAGCATTCAGGCAAGTCCCCAGAATGCCACCAGATGTAAACAAGATTTGGTCATTATTCATGTAAGTATTATTCAAAGCGTTGACCTCAAGGTGGAGAGTTCCTACTTGATTACAAGCCCTATGAGATTTGTGTCCCCACATACTTCAGTTGGAAACAATCTGCAATGTATGACATCCTACATGTGATTATAGAAAACCTGAAACATAATATATCAAGTAAAATTAAAGCAATTAAGCATGACAGTTCTTTCAAAAAAAGAAATTACTCTGGAATGTAGATTAATTAGTTTCCTTCTTTGTACCTCCAAAATCACATTTATTTTCTGCAGCATTTTGGAAAGTGAATCAGAATTGTCAGCAATTTCAGAAAAGCTCAAAATCTCACAATTTATAAATTCAAATCACACAAATGTTCAAAACTTTGCAAAGAACTGCTGGATGGATACCAGAATCTATATGGAGTTCAAAGATAGCAGAATGACACAAATGCCTAATTTTTTTTTTTTTTTAAATTGTATTTTGGTTGAGAAGCAAAATATCTGGTCCAAAATGGTGGAGTCATTCCAAAATACATATTCCACCCAGTTTTGTTATAAAAATGTCACCATCAGGAGTATAAATGTGTTCTTCCATGTTATGTTTGTATTGCTTATTATTATTTTACTATACAAGATTTCATCATCTGCTTTAGATTAATTAGTACACTTAGAAAGGTTAACTTCTTATTTAAGTATGGGACACATTTAGAACTGGTTCCACGAAACAGATGAAATCCATCAAAATATACTTGAATATGCTTGATACCAGAATGTTGATTGGATATATAAGAAAATTTCATTGATTAATTTAACATTTGGAGGTGTGCTTTGGTTGCCAAATAAAACCAGTTTCTAAGTATCACTAAGCCTTCACCATTCAGACATACTAACTTTATTCTGAAGTGCACACTTAAGTTTTCTTGCAGAAAGTTCTGAAGTCATTGAGATTTTGTTTCAGACAATATTGTCTTTGCTTCCTTGGTAACAATACAAAATAAAACTACATTTTTATGCCAACATGTAATTGTTCAAAATGTATTTTTCTGCTGAAGTATTCCAGGAATCCCTTATTCATAAAAGGATCTGCAATCATTTAAGCACTCATCTATTCCATGGAATTTTGTCACACAGCAAAAAAATCCAGATTCAACTACTCTAACATTAGCTATTTAAATTTTAGCTACCTATATGTAATTCACCTTAACTGCCTAAAAATTCCTCAAATATCAAGGCTGTTTCTAAAACAGTACAAAGACGGACTTTTCCTGACTGATTTAGCCCACCTTTCTGATTACTTATTCAAGGAATATAGTGATGTTCCTCTAGAAACATCTTTATGGACCATTCACTACACTTTCAGAAGGGTATAGTTCTGATGGGATCTCGTAAGATGCAACGCTTATCAAGGATGAGAAGGGCCGCCACAATTTCTCTAGCAATGAAACAACGGAGAAAATAATTTTTTTACCTTTTCCTTTGCTCTCCTTTTTCATTAAGATTTTACAGCATGGTTTTAAAAGAGATGATGACTCATAAGCTAATAGAATTGAGCTTTACTTTAGTCTGCACTAGCAGACAAAAGACTTTTAAGTTTGATATTTTTTTTCTATGATAGAAGATACAGGCTGATGCGTGAGATATACCCTGTTATAAATTAATGATTCATGCTTCCAGCTGATGAGTTATGAACCAGAATAATGAATATAGGAAACTGCAATGCTATGTTCTGGCTTTTATACAGTAGCAAAGTAAGATCCACCATAATGTAATACATGTGTTAACACACAAGCTGTACGTGTTACAGTCTTATTTTACATAATGAAAAGGACTTCCTTATACGTCTTATTTTACTTTTTTTTTTTTTTATACCAAACAAATTTTTATTTGCATGCTATGACATAAGGAGAAAGGTAAATTTGACATAGGTATAAATCCAGAATCCTATACTTCACAACTAAATGCTCTGCTGTCAAAGGGAAAACATTGAAATTAAATTCAGGTTTTTTCTAACAGTTTCTAAAATAAACATTTCCATCCTGAATGAAATGTTATGAAAAGGTCTGCAGTAGCTAATTGAAAGAGCAGAACACTATGCATGCTTTACAAGTTCTTGTGGTTAAGTTAGTAAAAATGAACTTCTAAAATATTTTTCTTGCAGGGTGAATACCATGTCATCACTGGACATTACAGGAATGCTGGTTCTCTGCTTTTACAGAATTTAACTGCAATGTAGAAGTATTCTTAATACAGTCAACATTTTCTACAGTTCCAAAACAAACACCTGAGTAGATGTATTGTCCTTCTAATTAAAGTTATAGTTACCTGTAGGTCAAACTAACCACCCATCCTTCGTTAGTTTGTGTTGGGATTCCATTTACAACTCGCAAATGTTTTGTTGATGCACAAGGAATGGCAGTATCTGAAAGCAGGTCCAGAGATCACATTTTACTAAAAACAGCAGTAGGAAACCTGCACAGTTGCACATAAGGGCCACAAGAAAGTCAATATTTATTACAGATTAACTTTCCTGTGCTAATGAGACATACTTCTAGACCATCAAAACTACTTCAAAGAAGCTGAGTAGGTTTATATAAATATCCATATGGAATATAAAATACATATATTTAAATAGGGTTTTTTTTAGGATTTATGTAATTAAAAAACAAACATTGAAAATCACTACCAAATCTGGCAAGACATGACAGTGAAGACAGATAAAGGACTACAATGAAGCTATTTCCTGTTTTCCTCTGGTAAGAGCAATTTTGCTCAGGCTGTATAATTTTTTTTTATAAATAACCAATCTTTATCTTGTTTCCCAATTGGAAAGAAATTATTAGTCTTAGAGGATATAGTCATGCACTGCACAGTATATGTACAAACTTACTTACCATCCAAGCTGGTTGTAGTAGGAGTTGTATCACCTTCACCTAGACAGACGTAAGGTAGCCATAATACAAAATTAAAACACATTTTAAAACTGAACAGGGTAAAATTCAAAAGCAAACGACATAGTGCTAACTTTAATGGTTCACAGAGTTTTAAACTTCAATGATTTCTTTAATACTCTGCAAAAGCACAATTTAGTAAGGATTAACAAGAAGGCAGACTTTTATTCCCATGGAATTAAATAAGAAATAAACATTTTGCAACAGGAGTTTTAAGTATTTTACTAATTGGCTGAATTCTAAATACATCAGGCTGCCTATCATGTTTAATTTGTGGCATTCAAACAAGCAAATGCTGGAAAAAGGAAGCTGTGTCTTTTCTACAAGCTTTCAGGAACTATGGAAGTCATGTGATTAAATCCAAATCAGACTGAAAGAAATTCCAATTTCCTTTAATAATCTTTGGAACTTCAAAAGTCCTTCTATGTTCCTATCAGCAAAAACATCAAAACGTGCTCCTCAAAATCTGGTTCAGTCCTTCCATCTAGTCCAAGTAAAAAAACACAGTTATAACGAAGTTGCTTAACCTTCACTCAAAAATTTATGCCTTCAGTAAAGTCTACAGAGTGACCCAGCACTGTGAGCTGGAGGTACAGATGTAGCTACTGAAAATTTGCACAAGCAAAATTTAAACGGTCTCATCCAACTAGGTTTCCATCATTAAGCNGACCTGTTAGTATTTTGTCTGTACTTGTTAAGCTGGTTATTAGGAACTGAGTATGCTACTGTTTAATAGTAGTTCAATTGTATAACAGACATATTCTCACTCTGGAGTTTGTTGGCAGAAATAATAATGCTCACCAATGCTGTATTACACTACAAACGCTTGCTGTAAATATTTCCTCAGGAATTCATAGATTCAGATAATAAACTCAGAATCAGTGAGCTAAAAATATATTTCTTCAGCTGTTATTCTTTATTTATATTGACACAAATAACCTTTTGCACAGTTTGTTTACTCTTTGCAGAGATGCCAAAACATCACCAGAGATTTCAAATATCACTACTTAGAGATGCAGGAGTTCAGACTATAAGGAAATGCAGCAGATTGCCACTAGGAATGAGTGTAACATTATCCTTAACCTCTAGAGATCAGAGACATGCATTCGAAAGCCTGATTTACTATTTAAGTGTTCTCCCAGGATAAACAGCACAGTAATTTAGAAATAAGAATTGAAGAGAAAGATTTTGAACATAAATGTGAGTTGCATATATTTTAGCATAAAACTATTCTTTTTCCACTTACCATCAGTTTATTACTGAGTTCCTTAGGATTTTTAATTGTTTATTTAAGCTATTTAAATTTAAACTTTCAGCTTTGGGGGCGTGATTTTCCTTATTCTTGCCAGGAGTTCAATCATCCCATAAACATCTGAAAACTGAATCTAATCTGTATAGCACATACACACTTCAGCATACATACATAGTGAGTTGTCCTAACTTTACAAATGCAGGTCACACAAAGAGACTCTGAAGCTTGTAGCTCGGAAGATAGCTGTGCCTGGGTTCCTTGAGGCCACAGCCAGCATTCTGACCACCAGACAATTCTTTGTCTCTGTCCAGCCCTCAGTCAATAGCTAGATCTGCTGGAAAATGTTTGACCATCTGTAATAGCCCTTTTGTGCTCCTGCTGCATAAATAAGCCTTGAAATCTCCAAGCTGGTCAAGGAAAAGAACCCCTTGTTCATATATTGCACAAGCAGCTTCTGTCTGCTCCTTCTCAGTCACGCACGATTGATTCTTGATAGAATCACACATTTTCCACTGCTACAAATGACAATAGAAAGGTGTGCATATGGCTGTGACACCACGGCTTCACTGGGACAGCACAGCTGACAATGCCAGAGGCATACCAAGTACTCACATCGAGAAATAGGGCAGTAATCCCAGGGAACAAGAGGATCATCTGTGTAACACCAGGGACCATGAAAATCATCATCTGGATTGCGGCAATAGTTTTTCTTCAGTTTACTAACATCTGGTTCTCTGAATATTTGTATATGCCTACAGGGAAAAAAAATTCAAAGTACTGAGAAGCTTTATACTATAGCCCAAATTTTCAAAGGTTAAATGTTGCTTTGCTCCACATTGTACTATTAACTGATTGAGAAGCCTACAGGTCAGGGTTTAGGGCGGTTAAAATCAAAGAGAAGATGAGACCCAAATATTTGCTGGATCTGGGTCCAAGTTTCCTCTGGTAGGTATTTTAAGTGCTGTGTCCACTGGACAGATGGGAAGTTTCTAGATCTCACACTCAAGCTAAAATCTCTAGATAGCCTCAGGAGGGGCCATTAAACCGATTAGAAGAGTGCCTGTGATTCCCTCAGGAAATCTGCAGGCCTCTCTGGGGAGCACAGGAACCTTCTCCTCGCGGGTTTACAGCATAAGGGAGTGTTCAATCTACAAAGCTGAATCATGGGGAAAGGAAGGGCAAAATGAGAAAGCAAGGCTGAGCAGCAGGCAAGGAGAAGGATGAATGGCTCAAACAAACTGCAGTGATAAGTCACCTAAATTGCAAACCTACATGGGACACTTTAAAGGTGAAACATTTGAGTCAAAATCTGAAGCACAGAAAGCTGTTTACTTCTGGCTTGCCAAACACAAGGACAGGCTTTCTTAGTTACAGTTGTACTGCTTTTTTAGTTCATAACCAACCACGCATGCTGCCTCTAGCACACCCATAACCAGAGAAACTGCTGCAGTGAGACAGATAACTCCCCAAAGAAGTTCCCAGATGGAAAATGTGTGGGAGTGAGAAAAGACAGGCTGATCTGTGCTCGATTAGATGAATGCAATTTTATCAAGCATCCAGTAGGTTTATGCTGTCTCATTCACAGCTAACTGAAGACTTATCAGGCTTCTCAGAAGTCATGATGATAAACCTCTGCTTCCCTTACGTGGACAGCACACTGGAATATGTATCCTCTCTCTCATCATCGGTAGGTAAAACATATGTAGTCCAGGTGATGATTCCAGACAGGGCCACTGAAGTCTGCCTTTTGCAGCACAGCTTCCCCAAAGGCTGACTTACTGACTTGCACGCTGTCCTGCCTGACAATCACATCAGCAGAAGGAATTGGGAACAGCCAGAGTCCAAAGGACAGCCAGATTCCAAAGAACCAGGGCTAGTATGTTGGGCACTATGACTCAACAACAAGTATCAAAGCTAATACTGACATATTTGCATCAGCTTCAGAAACTAAAGGAAAATGAAGGACAAATTGTTTCTATTGGGGCCACTAGCATGTGTGGTACATAGCAAAATTTTTGATGAATCCCTGATTTTGCCCCTCTTGCTGATTCATTTTACTTCAACAAAAAAATTAAAGCAACTTGCTATCTCCACTATTTGAATATGAAGGCGAATTAATGATAAACAACAGAAATTGTGAGTCTTTTTAATGGCATTTGATGTCAGTATCATTAGACTGTTGACTTAACATTCAGTTTCAGGCTGTGAGGGACATTAGATGGTATCAAGTCCAACCTCCTTGAAGCAGCATGAGCTATGAGGATAAGCTGATGAGATAACCATTTCCTGCCTCATTCCTGCTATCCTCTCATAACACTAAACTTTCAGGGACAAAGATGGGGTAAAACATGCCAGTAAACTAAACTCTAAGTAACATCCCAAATCCTGCAATTAGTGGTTAGCCTGAACAAAGTCATGTTGTGTAACATGTTTAAACACAAAGAAAGAATAAAAAAGAAAAAGATAAAGATTAAAAAAAAAAAAAATTACGAAAAGCTTCAGGGCATAAGGGCCTTCTTTAGAATCACTGCAGATGAGAGTTGCCATCTGGAGGAAGTATTTATTCAGGACTCACTGAACCATCTCTTTCTGTTTCATATATACACACCTACGTAAGTCTTCAATATTTTTGTCCCATGTGGAGCAAGTTAGCCCAAATCTTGTCTTGGATAGATTCCCCATGTAACTCTTGCCATTGCCACGATAACAATCTGAAAAAAATAATGTTGAGACAAAAAAGTGGAGGGTGATTGTGCAACATTGAGAAGAAAATTCTTCCTTTCAATCAGTAATCCAGATTGCTAAAGGTAAGTGTTCTATTTAGCAAATGCTATACAATATAAATCAGATAATTGTATGGATCAAATCAGAAATTAAATGGGAGTAAGTTTTCGAATTTAGATACATTATCTCCTGTTTGAGATCTTCATTCTCAACACAGTAGCATTTTAAATTTTGTCTCTTACATAAACTGGGAAAATTTCTTTCATAAATAGTTCATTTACGATTAATTTAGAGGGATCACACAGAATATCCTAAAAGTTGTCAGAAGTGGGCTATCCAAAACAATGCAAAAATGCTCCCCTATTCCTCCCTCCTCAAAAAATAGGCACTCAGCCTATTTGAAACAGCTTAGCTCTCTGTATAGTCCAGATACTGGCAACAGTATATAATTCTAGACTTAAGTACTACAGCAAAATCAAAAAATCAACATAACTTTAATGTAATTCAGAAACTTGACTGTTCGCTCCAGCAGAAGTCATGTTTAATTCATAAGCTTTTATCACAAGCCTTTTTGAGATTTTTCAAGAGGATTGTTTAAAATGATCACTACTATAAAGACTTTAATTTCACATTCATTAGTAATTTTACTTTTTGATAATTGATACTTTACAAGAAACACAGAATGAAAATAAAAGTTTAATCCTTTCTCTGGCACAACTCTTGTGACTGCAACTTTTTAAAATTTACAGGGAAATTGGCTAAAATTTAGAGATAGAGATGTTAATGCAGTATGGTGAAGGGTTATAGGTCTGAGGTCTTATCTTCAGTATATGCTGTGATTGACATAAGTTCTCAGGATGCAATAATACTCCTTAGAGTAATACCAAGACCTCATGGGAAAAACAACACTGGCATGAAGACTCAGAGTGGACCTCACAAGCAGAGGTATCTGAGAGGATCAATTCCTTTTAGACAAGACAGTATATGCAAAAAATAAAACAAGCTTTTGGTGGCCTCATATGCAGTTATAAAAAGACTGCGAATCAAGGAAATCATCTCAGTTCTGGAAAAAGGCCTTTCAAACTAAGAAAGGTAAAGACAGTGGAACAGATACACAGATTCACCTTGTCTAAAAATCAGATCCAATATCAAATTTTTGTTGCAGCTTTCCCGACTGGAATAAAAAATTGAACTGCAAAATGAATCTCATTTACACCACAGTGAGTCCCAAGTATGCAAATAAAGCCAAAGCAGAACTACACAGGTGTAATACAGATACAACTTCTCCAGCTTTCAAGCCTGTCTATTTGCTGTTTGGAACAGTATAGCCCTTGCTTAAAGGCGTGTTATCACCCTTTCCTCTGTTACCTTGTTCATTTGATACATCACACTTAGGAATCTGGGAGCAATAACCGATACGGATGTTTGGGTCAGTGGTAAAACACCAGGGTGATTCAGATCCATCTGGATTTCGGCAGTAGTTCTCCCTCAAATCCCTATAAAAATAAATATGTTAGCTCACAGCAAGAATAACTTAAACCCACTGATGCATTCCATTGTTTTTTATTATGAATTAACAGTAATAGGGGCTCCTTTAGGTCTCTGTGTTACTGACCAGTGTCAAGTGCAAAGAGATGAGGAGCCAGTAAGAACACAGTGTCCAGAAAAATATAGCAACTGTAATAAGAATATGTTTATTGGAATTCATTTTCAGCAGACATATGTTTTGACTGGATGTAAGATTTCATTAGAATATTAATGATATTTTCAACCCAGCTTATTTTCAGTCAGGATTCTCCATCAAAATTTGCATGCAACTGACATTGGATATACCTGCAATGCATTACAAGTGTTTTTAAATACAAACATTACCAAAGTACTTAAAACTCCCTGTACTTTGAATGGCTCTGCTAAGTTTAGAGAAACAGAGTCCTGCAGACTATCAGTGACTCATTTAAGAACCTGAGTCTTGGAAAATAATATAAAAATAAATTAAAAAAAAAAATTTAAAAAGTATATTGAAATTCTATAGAGTCATTACCTTGAAAGTAAAAGTTAGTCATAAGGGAACACCTGTAAATGTCTTTTGCAGTTACATGAAATAGCCAAACCTCTTAAATACAAGTTTTATTTTCCCATCTCCTGACAGTTTTTGCCATGTACTGTGCTTCTCCATATTTAACTGCATTTTTCCATCTGCAGCACTTACTGATAACAGACTATGGAAAGAATCGGCCTAATACTGTAATTCTCACTGATATCGAATCATCAATAAAGATATTTAGTACAAACTGGGCTGTGGCTCCATGCTAGTCAGCAAGGTTTCCTCTCTGCTCGGTTAAAGAACAACTGAAAGAACATTACTAAGGTAACTGTCTAAAATTAGTAGATTATTCACATCCTGGGAGTTTATGAACTTCACAGAAATACTTGATGACCAGTGGTCCCTTAGGTAAAAGCAGTCTTACTGATGCATTTAGTAATGAGACAGAAAAGGGACTTAAAATATGGAAAATAAAAGAAATGTAGTCAAATATTACAAATGTTAAGTATTGCCAAGAAGTTTATATTTAGATAATATTTAGGACTTACTAAGTTAAAGTCAGCAATCAAAGTGTGAACAAGTATTTAGTTCCATGAAAGAAAAGCAGTGGCAGTGTACCAGCACTACTGGGATTCAGGTCCCAGCCTGGAAAACATCCAGACACTTCACAATCAAATTAGTGAACGTATGTGTGAAGATTCATAAAAACCCCTAGAGTTTCAGACAAGTTCATCTAGATCTACTGTTTTGAGATCTGAAGAAGTGATTTTCCCATGCTCAGATGGTTTTCAGTGTCAACAAGTAGAGGGAACGCATCAGGATGCAGAGCAGGAACAGGGACTTCATGGTTTACTTCAGTCGTATGAATTTTTAAACATTTTAAAACTAAGCTCTTTTCCCACTGCAGTAATAATACCCACATGTCTCTACTCACTTGCATTTGAAGTTCTCAGGAGTGATGTTGTGCTGGTGAGGAAACTGGGAGTCCCATCTCTGGCACTGGATTCCACTCCATATGGTGCTGACTGTGCCACGGTAACCCTCACCCTGCCCCTGGATGCACATGGAAGTCTCAGCTGCTGCCTCTGTGCTGTTCACGACACTTTCGTCTGCAGACCCAGAGAAGAAGTGCTGTTTCATTATCTCAGGACTGGCTAAGGATGTCAGGTTTGACTCAACACTGCTGTTTGAATCACGGTAATTGGAGTTCTTTGGTGAAGTTGCCAAAGTGATTACAGAATAATTTTCTCCTCTTCACCTTTACAACCTCCACAAAATCAATTAAGTGCTAGACCTTATACTAGTTTATCCACTTGCATGCAGAGAAGCTGCAACATTTAATAGTTTTATTCTGTGAGACACCCGGCCTATGCTGTGCTGTATGTGAAGGTCGGAAGATACTTCTGATTACTTTTTCCAGTTCAGCACATATCTTTTCATCCTCTTAGCTTTACAAGACTGAGTGACCACCCACGTGTGCACTGTTACACATGTAAATACATACTTGTAGGATTAAAATGCAATTGGTTTTCTCTAATGAATTCACAGAATGCCAAGCCACAGGGAAAAAAAAAAAAGATGCAGATTAAAAATGAAAACAAAAGATAAATGCTTTATAAAATAATGTGCTAACTTCTCCTTGAAGTGTTTTTGTTTGGGTTTTTTTTTTTTTAATGCTTCATATGGTTGAAAGAGGGACAAAAAGCTCAGCTCTTGAAATCAAAGATCAGTATGCTCTACAGAGAGACAAATGCTTTAAAGACTAACAAATTCATCAGACTGAAGATCTTTTACAGATGTTGATATACTCTGCACTCATCCTGGTGTGGGCTGTCTTGAACTAAATTCAGAAAAACAGTGGTTTTTCAAATGACTCATTCACATAACTTGAAAGTCTCTTTTTATTTCTTATGCAATTTTCATAATTGCAAATTAATGGCACAGATATTGCATCAGATATATAAAAAGTAGTAGAAAACAAAACACACTGCAGTAAGAGCAGCACTTCTACCATGTTCCCAAAAGTTCCCAATACAGTACTTTTGTAAGCAATTACCTATCTGTTGGTAACTGCTATTGTTCACAAGACTAATTTTATGAATTACTTTGAAAGTATTAGTTACCTGCAATAGGTATATTAATAAAATTTTTTAATTAGTTTTCTTCAAATGGTCCAGTGAATAGAACAATATTTGTGTGTTACTCATAATATAGTTCACTCCTGGTAATTTGAGCCAGTTCTGTGAACTTGGAGAGAATATGGATCTTAAGGAAACCAAATGTCATAACAGATGGTTTTGGCTGATCTGCTGACTGATCTTTGATGCTAAAGATCACTTCCCTGTCAGATGATAACATCAAGTTGTGCAGTTGAATTTATCCAAGCAGCTCTTTTTCTCTTCATCTGGTTGATGTTTTTAAATCAGTGTTTCATGGTCAAATTAATTTCCTGTCCTTCCTTCCCAAGGCACTTTTTCTCCAAATGTTGTCCTGTTTCAAGGGGATTGTGAGTTCCAAGCTCAAAAAAATATGGCAGTGCAAGTATGACAAGGAGGTTTCTGCAGGCTGACAAACACGCTCTTTCTAGTGGATTCATCAAACAGACATGCAGCTAGTAATTATATTTTTAGTCTTTATAGATCACTTTTAAAATAATTGGACTACAAAAAGATGAATTCACACATCTAGTAGAAATATATGGATGCATATTTCAGTTTTCCATCATAAATAATAGATAAAACATATTGGAATTATATTCTAAAATACTTTCTAAGCTGACTAGAGTGAACACATTCAAATACATATTACTCTCTTAAAAAAATGCAGTGGTTTTATTAAAAATTAAATAGATGTAGTGAATAACTTGGGGAAAAAAAGGTTTCCTAATATGAGAAATTTCAGCATATATCTGGGTTTATAATACTTCTTAAGTAAATTAATAAACTATAACCACATAACTGTAGCAAAAAACCTTCTTAAATAATATTAGTAAGGTACAAAAAAAAAATCAACCTAACAAAAGCTATTGCAAAAATCTTTTTTATCCACGGGAAGTTACTATTTCAACTATTATGAACTATATAGTACATCTACTCTATATTCAATCATACCAAGGAAAAAGGAATTGGGTTGGTGCTTATATATCATTGTGTGGGGCTTTGTTTTTTGGTTTGTTTGTTTTTTAAAATTACATGCCTGAAATAAGTAATGTATCAATTTATTTAAGCAAGGCCGTAGTAATTTTGTAGAGCATTCCTTCCTGTACATCTACAGACACACAGCTCATTGCTAAACCTTACACTGGGTTTCTGGACAGTGACCTCTATCTGTAGATTGGATTTTACAATTTCCATGTCAAAATGGCATCAGACAAACGTAACTTTCACATTGTCAGGAATATTTGCACAGCCAAGCAACCTCTGGAAAAGTTTACATTATCATGACTAAGAGCGAAATTATTTCAAAATCTACCGTATGATTATCTGCTACTACTTTGTGGACGCTCTCAATAAGAATCCTATTAATGAAAAGGGTGGTTAAAATATTCTTATTCTAATTAATATAGCAGTTCCTTCATTCCAAAAGGTCCACAGAACCCTCCCCAAACTCATCTTGCTGTACCACCTGCATTTCCTAAAAATGTATCATTTTAAAATATGAAAAATGAGACTACAAAATATATCTGAAATTTAATTCTGCAACAATTCCCATTCTGGCTATTGAGTCTCACAGAAAGCTCAGAACTTACCAATAAAGACTTGAGAAATCCTTCATTCAGCTGCTGATTTTCACAAACAGGCATGATGGGAACAGTCTCCCTGTTCCTATTAATGAAGGTTGGGCTGGATGTGCACAGGAACATGCAAGAGCTTGAGAAGTGCCTAGATCACCAGGCATTACAGAGGGGCACAGTATAAGGCAGTTGCCAAATTTTAAGTGCCCAGATAATCCAAGCCTAGAATTTATATAGCTATCTCCATTCAATATTGGTCTTGTCCTTGTCATCACCCACATAGCAAATTATCTAAAGTTTAGTAATTCTGAGCATGAACATCAGATGTGCAGAGCACTGGTGACAAAGCCCTGAGATCACACTCACCAGTTCTCTTGCAAGGCAAAATCATGATCAAGATAAAAATCCATAAATCTGAATTCCCATCCTTATTCCAACAATTCTTCTAAAATATGAGATCTGCAAGTCAAGGGCTTTTTCCAATGCGAAAGTCATTATTAATGAAGCTAGATTAATTAAAAAACAATAAGTAATCCTTACTTTGCAGTACTTACTAATATTTCATAATATACGTTCCCAAGATTTTTTTGCTTTGGTTCAAATTTTATAGTTCTGGACTGAGATTAAAAGTACTGTAAAAGGAAGATCACATGAAATATTGTCTGGTAAAAGACTACTATTTATGATTTATTGATTAAATGCCACTTCTTACTCCTGTACAAAAGTTCATGATGAACAGAAGGATTTGGTAATCACTAGCAGCTACTTTTGAACATTGTGGGTGGGGGGGGGTTGTTTGTTTTTGTTTGTTTGTTTGTTTTTTGTGTCGTGGGTTCGACCTTGGCAAAATGCCAAACCTCCCCAAGACCCGCGCAGTCCCAGTGAAAGGAGGGGAGGAAAAAAAACCTGAAACTGGAAAGAACTATATACATATATTTACAGGAAAGTTACAATACATATACGTACAAATATAAGAAAAAACAATAACTTCATCCAGAGCTATCCCCCCCAATAACACACAGATTTCACCACCCAAAACCCACACGGAAACAAAACTAAACACGTTTCTCTGAAAGAGCACCCAGCAAAGCAATATCAAACAAAAGTATTTACTTCCCAGAGACCAGAACTGCCGTGGGCATCTCGGCAGGGAAGCGGCCAGGCCTGTCGCTCTGGGAGCAGCAACAGGGAGTCCTCCCCACCACACCGCACGGAGAGAGGGAGGGCAAGAGCGCGAGGATACCTCCCCCACTAGATTTATACTCAACTTGACGTCAGATGATATGAAATACCTCTTTGGTTGCTTAAGTCAGGTGACACTTGCCCCTCTGAATCTACGGAGTGCCCCATGGCCCAAAAAAATGGGGCCTACTAAATTTGGTTTCAGGCCTAACTAAACTAAGGCCTTAATCTAAGTTTTGGGGGTTTATCCAACCCATCACATTTTGTTTGTTTGTTTGGGGGTGTGGGTTTGATTTTGGTTTTTTTTTTGTCCTAATTCTGGATGACTAAAATTAACCATGTAATTCAGACAGCTACAAGAGGGGATTTCCCATTAGTAGCATTTCCATCTTCACATGTTCACTCTGAAGTCCCCAGCCAAAGGGCAATAATGCAAAGGTATCCTTTTTTTCCCCCCACCATAAAACCCTCCTTATTTTGATACTTCAAAATATGTAATTTTATTAATAAGGGCCAGCTCATGCATTCATAGAAGCTTAAGTAAAAAGATGAAACATTATCCAGAGTTCCATGTGTAAAGCCACAGATAGTCTTCTCAGTTCTGGTTCTCACAGTAACACCAGCATGAGGGAATCAGCAGGGGTCTTGAGTCATTCGACAGCTGAAGTAACCAGTTAGAGTACTATTTCTGTCTTTAATTCCAATGACCCTGAAAAAAATCCTGCACAAATTTTAGGTCAATGGTGAAACTCCTACTGGCTTAAAAGAAGGTAGGGATTTTGCTAGAGAACTCATGTTCATTCATTGCAATACAATCTATGTATTTTTGGAAAAAGATATAGCTAGAAAAGAAGCAGAGTCCTAATTAATGTCATGGGAAAAATACTTGCTTTTGCTTATATTCAAGTAATGTCTTTTCTACAGTGTCAGTCAACAGAAAGAAAATGTGCCCTGATTTGCAACAAAATATTTTAAAAAGTAGATTTTCAACATGATCTATGCAATTCTGCAGATGCCACTAAGAAAGCTGAGGAATGTTATGAAGCTGCTCACACTCAGTTGCACTGCCCACAGTCATCCCTAACTCAAGCAATGACATGTACAATTCTGGACAGTAGGTTAGTGGCAGTTCCTCCCTTTTCATGTTTTCTTCAATGTACTATCTCACAATACAAGAAACATGTAGAAGAAAAAAACCCACTGATTTCTAGTGTTTTGATTTTTTTTTTCAGTAAAAACATATGAGAAAGTGAAGAAATCAATTAAAGCCGAGGGCAAGAATCACAGTACTGAAGAACTTGACATCAAAACCTGCACATGTACAGTTCATTTGTCCTTGAGCAGAGAGAGGTCTTTCCAGATTGTTCCAATGTCTACAGCAAGGCTTTAAATTAAAACAATTTTTATTTTAAATCCATTTAAAAAAAAAAAAATTACTCCCCTCAGAGTTCTTAAATCTGACTTTCAAAACTATAACAGAAATTATGAAAACGACTTGAGAAGGATCTTTTTCAAGGCAATGTAGATTAAGCTGATGCATAAACAGTGAACACTGGACCTATTCTCTTGTCTCTGCGTGAAGCGAGATGAAAGGTAACACTTTATCATCTACTAAATATCAGTCTCTTTTCACTGCCTCCTTTCTATAAACATCTTTATCTTATACAAATATTAAGCTTAAACTGAGTGTAACTTTTATTTGTTTACATACTGCAATTCAACAAATAATTCTTTAACTAGAACTTCACATTCAAATGGGCAGTGGAAATCTCTATTTCTAAAGAATGAGTAATTTAATACTGGTGGGTTTTTGCCTTCCTAAAAGTTGTAGACACATTGCAATGGTTTATTTTACACATAGTCTTAACTTTCTTGTTTCATTACTTCTTCTTTCCCATCAAGCCCAGACCTTTATTGAATTCTTTCAAGGCTTTATCCCTGTTGCTATGAGTACTGACAGCAAAGACTAAATCCATAGCAAAGGCATCTGGGTTGGTTAGAAATAAGGTAGGCATCAATGGAACACTGTCCTTACTGTAATAATTCCATATAGTTCTGCAGCTCTTGAATGACTGACATATGTAGTTTCATTTCTGGGCCCCAGCACCTCTCTTATAGCCCTATAGCTCATCCATAGAAGAATTGGTATCCTTCTTTTTTTTTTTTTTTAATTGTAAAGCAGTATTAGTTTCCTATTCCTGTTTTCCCTGCAGTTCATGTCCTCATTCATGCCAAAATAACAGTCATTTTCTTTTGTTCCTATTTTCTGTCATTGCTTCCATTTCTTCATTTCATCCTACACTTCTTCATTGCTGTTAGTTGTCCTTTTATCCTCTCTTCTAACTAAAAATTGTCTCAAGCCAAAACCACAGACACATATGTGAGCAACTTCAAACCAGTCCTGGGGTCCCTGAAGTCTTAATCCAAATCCAGTTTTTGCAGCTTGAGCCATCTCTAATTCCTAATTGCTCCTGTCATCTCTTTCTCACAGCCCTGGCTGTAAGCCACAATGTTTTATGCTGCATTCTGTGCTTGGAAGTAAAATTACAATGCCCTCTCTTCAGTCTTAAAACCATATTTATTTTCTAAACGCTTCCTTCTACCAACTTTTTTGCTGAAAATTTTGTATATGAGCTGTTGTCAGCATTTTGGCTATAGAGCTTACTAGCACTCATGACATGTAGCAAAAGCCACAATCAGCATGCTGCCTTGTGGTCACTCCCCCAAAGAGAGGACACCTACATTTTTGCATATGGTCCAAGGACTTGGATTTGCAAAGCATTTTTCCTAATTAGAATTTCTTGTAAATTAAATAAACAGTCCTCAGCACAGGAATTAAAAACCTGTGTGAGAATCCAAACCACAAATCTATAAAGACCTATAACTCATGATGTTCTCTTTTTAGTGTACTGGGATTGCAAACAGCCAGAGCTTCAGAAACATAGAGCAGCCACCGACACCCAGAACAGCCAAGTGTCTTGGGCTCCCTGCTAGGAGGTGGGAAAACAGTTTTTCTCTGTGCCTCAAGAAAGACAGAAAACTGAAAGCAGGGCTTTGATATTTTGTGTTGGTATTCTGGCCATCAAGCTGATGATGTAACAGTAGTATCAGCAACAAATTCCCTCTCAGGGTTATAAAGGAAAGCACTCAGCAATATCACATCTTATGTAGAGGGCAATGCCATATGCCTGTGCAAAACATCTTTGCAAATACCTGCTGGATTAAGCACTTTCAACAACACCACTTTTGTATTCTTCCTCATATAGATTGTCTTATTAATTTCCAAAGATCTACAGTTTTCTGCAGTGAAAATAGTTCTACATGTGAAATTTCAACTGATGCTAATATGCTTTCTAACTGAAGAGGAAAGAAAGAATTTCTTGTTGCCTAGAAATGAGACAAAAGGCTTTCATCACGGCATTAAAATCATTGCACTGTGGGTTTTGTTTTTAAATTCATTTTGATCTTTACCTTTTCTTAAGGACTCTAACTGTGATTTGGTAGACCAAGGTGATAATCCAGTAGTTTGCAGGAGATCTCCCACCCAACTATTTTATAAAGCTTAGGCCAGACTGTAGATACTGAAAGTTGCATGGGCTGTAAGTTTACGTGACCAACAAGGCCAGATGTGAATCCTCAGAACACTGACACATCAGCTCAGGAAATGCCAAAGGATAAAGGTTTATAAAAGTTGCATTTGTGAAACAGTCAGCTGTAACTTAGGAATATTTTTTTTCATAATAAAAACATATCCACCAGGGGAAAACAACAGATCCAGTATGATACACGATTCATATATTATCTAATAACTGGAGAAGTGTAGGAAGCACAGTTTAGTTTAAAAAAAAAAAAAAACACAAAACAAAACAAAACCCAAACCAACACGAGCCAAAATCTCAAAGCAACAGCTTCTAACTTAATGGATTGACTAAAAAATTGCAAGATGATTGGTTGTACAGCTAAGAAAGCCTATGTTCACAAAGGGCAAAGACTGAGCTTTCCCTGTTATAAAAGATTATAGGTAAGTCTTGATACAATGCCATGAACTAGTACTGTAGTTCACAGGTAAGACTTTCAACATGGATGTGACTTAATGGGTGCCTGATCCAAAAAAAGCAGTGGTCCTGTTAAGTTTCTTCTGTCTCTGAAGAACCAAATTACAGACATTGCCTAAAGTAGCAAATAAACTTCACTTTTTTTGCAGTGGAATAATTTTGATAATTTAACTGCCTTCTATGACATCAGCTCAATTACTCCACATCAGGAAGTACATTAAGAGTATTCCTACTCAACTCTTGGATTTCAAAAACTGGTGAATTGATTAGAAGTGATGGAATCTACATACAGACATCAGACTGGCCTAAGCCAAGGAGAGAAAATTCAGAATTATTGGTGGTGGAAGCAGAAAATATAGCATAATTCTTTTCAGTAAGAATCTTCACTTGGTAAGAATTCTAAGTGAAGATGGAGAATTCCATGCTTTCCCCTTTAAGTAACAACTGCTCACATATACAGCTTCATGCCATGGCCATTACCTCTTCCCCTCCTGCCTGCCCCTGTGTTTATATATCTCCTAACATAACAGGAAAAATACAGGTTATGTTATGGAAACACACCTTTTGTCAGACTCATGCTGTCTCTATTTTATCTGGATACTCCAGTAATCGTTTGTTTTGATTTATACATCAACAACCACAAAATACAGACAACATCAAAAATTAAACAGTTATTAAAAATCACTCTATGTTTGAGATTTTTTTTCCACTTTTTTGAATTCTCACACAAGGCCAGTTTCAGGTGAGCTTTGTTGTTCTTTTTAATTGATTCTATTTTCTTCTTCTATCCTCTTGTAAGAGAGACAAATTAATTTTACAATTACATAAGCCTACTGAAGTGACACTTAGAGCCAGACAAAAAGCAGAGTGTCTGGTTTCAAGGACAATTTTTAACACTACATTTTGGTCAATTCAAGCAGGACAACAAAATAAATTGTAATTTCCAACACTGCAGATCTAAGAGAAACTGATTTTCTCATGATCTAGTATGACACTGAGTTTCACTGAGCAGTTTTAGAAGCTTCCTTTTGACTCTGCTGATGGAAAATGCAAAAATACCGTTTTCCCTTTCCTGCCAGTTTTCCTGGGGGCTCTGCCACAGGGTTGGGGCACATGAAGTTGAAAGATTTCCACAGTATGGGTTCAGTTAAAGCTATGCCTTGTGTAAAGAAATTGCCTTTTTTCCCAGAATGTTATAAAACCAGAATTTTGAGTAAAGAAAACAAAAAAATCAGTGTAAGTACCATGAGACTGACTTTAATATAGTGCTGGCACATTGATTACTTCACATGTCCATTCACTAGGGCCAAGAAAATGGACCCAACTATGGCAGTGAGAATTATGGGAGATAAGACAGGATACTATCACCTGTACCCACAAGCTGTGAATGAGGCGAGGAATTTCAGGGATCTGAATCTCCGTTTCCTAATTAAAGCATGTATCAACAAAACTTAATTCTACTATCTGCCTTAGTCCCAGCACTGCCATGAATGTCTAGAAAAGTTTTCAAGAGAGGTCCAATAGTTTTACCTTCCTCATCTTCCCTGCACTTCTCGAATTATCAATTTAGCATGTAATTATCAGTAAAACAGAGCTGTCAGGGATATCATCAAACTTAAGATGATCTCGGCTTTGAAGATAGAACATCCTGCAGGATGCTCTAAAAATGCTGAACAAAAGCACCTCAAAGAGGTCATCTAATATTTGTCTATCTTAATGTCATTTTGATTCAATTCCATGTCTATAAAGTGAGGATAACAAATGTCACCATCTTGCAGTTGACAGATGAAAAGAAATTAATTGCCCGTGGAGTACTTTGATATGGAGTGCTAAATATCACAGAAAAACCCACAGGAAAATTAATAGTTCCATGTTCAACATAAGGGTGGATAGTGTGCAGGCCCCAAGGCCTAGAACTGCAAAGCAGTGAACAGCTGTTGGCAGAGAACACTGAGTGGGAATGGTGTGTGTATGCAGCTACTCCCAAAGGATGATGCAGGTGCCCAGCATGGCCAAACTAATACTGTACATGATGTCTTCATGATTTTGCTAGCTCACTTCTTTAGTTCTTGATTTTCCTACGTTTTTAATGCAATTACCAGTATTTAAGATATACTTATATTCCAGAGGTAAGTAACACACAACTCTTCTTTCCTGTCTAGATTAAACACAAAGTGTTTATAGGGAGACCCTCTTTGAAAGCTATGTTTTAAAAGGCAATGAAGGGCAATGAATGAACTAGCGGTGGTCGTACACTGCTGGAAACGTGTGTCTAGATTTTGGAAAGGAAAAGGAAGTAATAAATTTTGCTTGAACTCACCACACGTTTTAATTGCACAGAACTCCCAGGGGGTGTTAGGGTCAAGAGTGTAGCACCACGGTCTCAGCTTGCCATCAGGATTGCGGCAGTAATTATCATCAAAGCCCTTGTCAGGATATCTGTAAACCACAATGAGAAACGTGTCATGGAAGTCTTCCTGGCAACACTGCACTGGCTTCTACAAGGTACTTAAAGGACAGACTTCAGCAGAGGCAACGAAGAACTGGCTTCTATTAACCTTGGCTCTGATCCCATGAGATGGATGCAAATACTCTTTTGACACTATTAGAAAGTTAATAACATATAAACACTTCACAAATACACAGCAGATTCAGACCTCCACTGAGGGGATTCCCTGCTGTGCTAATGCACAGGATACCGGATGGGGTAACTCCACTAATTGCTGAACTCTTGTTCTTGTGTCTGTCAACTGATGACCAGACTCTAAACCTAGTCATTTTTTTGAAACAGACCAATTAAGTGTGGATTATATAAACACTGCCTGCCATGACGGACTCATTAACGAAACAGGTTCTTCAGTGCAGCAGCCCTGGGTTCAAACTGGAAGCTATTTTGAGTAACTATGTTACTAGTGATAGTTCCATTTTTGTAATAGAGCTCATTCTTGGTCATGCCCTCATTTCAAGCATTGGGGGAAAGAAGGATTAAAAATAAGGAATTAACTTCCATCTCACTTTATCTCATTAAGATTTGATACTGTTGCTCTGTTTAAATGTTTCCACATTCCTACTGCCATCACTGAAGGGTCAGACATATTCAAGATAAACAGCGGTTTTTTGCACAAATGCCCAATGCTAACATCTGCAAACTTAAAATGAAGGAGATAAATGTATCCTTTTTTTTTTTTTTTTGCTTTTTTTTCTGTAGTGAATACAAATTGTCTTGGCTTTCCAATTTTATTGAAATGTGTTTTTAAAGGAAACAAAAAGTAGATTTGTGCCTGAGGGAATCATGAAAAGTATGTAAGAGAACAATAAAGTTAACTACCTGGGAACTTGAATCCATTTACAACTGCAAGCAGATGTGTTTCACAGAAGCAGAAGAAAATATGATTTACAAGTGTGTGGTTTTGATAGGATGCTTTTTATGTCAAATGATCATGCTAATTTTTACTCATTCATTGGCAATTTGATCTCCCACTCCTTAGGAAAAGACAGGTTCCTTGAACTATACAAGGGACCAGGACAGGCCTTAAGTAGAATTAAAACAAAACAAAACAAAACAAAATCACAACAAAACCAGCAGAGAATTGGTAGAATATGTTGTTCCATGTCAACCAGCATGGACAGTCCATGTCATTACCCAAGAATGGAGGTGAGTCCAGGAAACAACCAGTGATGTAAAGAATCCACTTTCCAGAACAGAAGTATTTGTCTTAGCACTGAATGCTGTGTTCTTCCTGATATTATATGGCATGTTCCCACAATATGTAAAAAATGTGTTATTTACTAACTAAAACTAAGGTAGAGAGTTCTTCCAGGATGAAGCTCTGACTGTCTCTGAGTGGAGTGGTTTCTGTGAGCTGTACCTTTTCCCCTACTGTATCTACATGTCCTTTTCTAGAGCAACGGCAGCTTCCCAGTCAATGGTTCTTTCCGCAATATTCAGGCACAATTCTGCCTTCCTTCATATCCATAAAACAACAATTCCTTTTTTTAAAAAAGGCAAACTAATACCTTTAAGACACAAATAGAAGATAAACAACAACTGGGCTTCAAATTGTTCCACACAATTCAACAGTGAAGCTATGGAGGATTCCCTGAGAGTTCATCCCTTTGATCTGCATACTCCTCCTTTCTGAGTACATTTGGGCACAGATCCCTTGCTTAGACCCAACAAAGAGAATGAGCTTTCAGAGAACTCTACATATTTCTTTTTTTTCTTTCCCCTTGAAACAACAGTAGTTGTACTTTGTTTATGAAACTGAAATGAAGCATCAAGATACACATGTGGTATCAAAATAGAGAATCTGAGTTTGGAGAGGAGAGAGAGGAGAGTATTAGTCAAAGACATAACATTTATTCTTACTAAAGAGACAGATGCTGATCTATAGCTATCCTGAAACTTGAACGAAATGTAGTATCTAAAGCTCTTCACCAACATTTATTTTCCCCTTCTTTTTGTTTTAAAAAACATGCAGAACTGGAAATTTGATTTTTCATAAAGCGAAATTTCATACAAGAGATATAAACCAGGGTATTAATTAAAGGATACCTGCAGTTATTCACCTCTTATGCTACACTTCAACCCCACTTTGCTCCATGTAATAAGTATTTTCACAGCATATTTGACTTTGAACAAAAAATACTATCAGAAAAGGAGAAAAAAATTTCTCCTCTATGCTATTCTATGCCTAAGTCTTTATCCCCAATTTTGTTCCTTCCATACTGAGGGATGATAGGGGCCCATGAGGAGTACACAAAAGAACTGGTTTCAGAATATAATTCTGCATCCACTAATAGCTAAAAATGGGCCATGTAGGAGCTGTTTGGGGGGATTCCTTCTCCTAAATTCAATCATATATGAGTAAACAGGGCTTGTTTTATCAATTCTCTTCAGTAACTAACCTCTGAGGGGAATAAATGTGGAACAATTCGTTGAGGTGACAAAAAAGAAAAGTGAGATGTATTCACCATGAGCTGAAAACATTGTGCAACAGGAGGTAGACTGGAGCATTTGAAATTATTACTAACTTTACTTCCTTTTCTTTGTCATTATAACTGATGAGGCCATAAATGAAAATAGGTTTAAATCTGCCCAGATAGTTCTTCCTGGTTTACAGGTTATTCACATTACACCTGGGTGATAGACTACAAATGTCTCTAAAGATTCCTGTATTTTAATGAATTGTTTGTTCCAATCCTCTCATTTTCAACTTTAAAACATATTAAAAAAAAAAAACAAAAACACAAAACAAAACAAGAAAAACAAATCCTGCAACATTTTTAAAATCTAGTATAATTGAAGTATAATTGTTACTATCATTAGTGACCAATCCATGAAGCTAATTAGAAATGCACCCCATTACTCTTCTGAAATCTCATACAGATCAATTCAGTCCGGATGAGTTGCTTTTAGGTTTAAA
>VXBX01009724.1:519-26846 GCA_013400415.1 Scytalopus superciliaris | reverse complement strand
TTTTATTAATCTAAAAACTCTCAAGAAGATGTTTCCTGGAGGAAATATTTCAAGGAGGAAGATGATTATTTGTAAGACTGTTGTTAGTATGAAAAGTCATTTTGCAAACAATCAGACATTAATGGGAAAAAAGAAATTTCCTCCTGCCAGTAAAAATATTACTATTTGTACCCAGAAGCCCTACAAATGTTTCAATCTCAAGAAAAAAACCTCTGTGACTTATTCTAGAATTCACAGTAAGTGCATGACAAAACTCAGATTATCTTCAGTCCCAGTCTGCTAATACAAAATATTTATTGCAGCAGAACTATGGGATGCCTGCTATTATTCAGGAAGCAGATCATCTGAGCCAAGGGAAAAAACAGATTATATCACGTAAACTCCAAAACTGCAGATCCTTAATGTTTTGCTGAACAATCATGCTTTCTAAAATCTACCAATACCCATATTTCTGAGTATAAAAATGCTTTATTTAGTGAAACATTTAAACATATATAAAGATACTTTCAATGGAAAGTCTTAATAATTCTGGGTTTGCTGATTCTTACAGTCTTCCTCTGCCAGTTTAAGTTTATTTAATCCAATTTATAAATGGAGTTAATCCAAAATCCAGTATAAAACTAAAATGAAACTGTAGTCCAGTTTAAGCAGAACACAGAGGCCCTCCTGTGTGGTCTAAGCCCCACTCACCCCCACCCTCCAAAATCCTTCCAAAAGGGTGTATTATAGATGACCCTTTGTGGTTTGGTGAATTTTGCCCTTTAAAACTCTAACAGGGATGAAATTTGTCTTGCTATTTCTGACTCAACTTTTGGCATAATGTATCTGTGCCTAATTAAACAAAACAAAACAAAACAAAACAAAAAAAAAAACAAAAAACAAACAAACAAAAAAAAAAGTGTAAGATAGAAATCCAAGTTCCTTTCCTGGGCCGAAAATACAGATGCAGTGTGCAAACATTTTGGTCAAATAAATCAGGTACTTAAGAGAAGATGATCCATGGCTTTAAAGCTGTTCAATATTTCAAAAAGGAGAATACTGTTACTTGAGAATATTTCAGGTTTATAGTCACAATTGTGTCAAGAAGTCTAACAAAACTTTATGACTTCTAATCATTATTTACTTTGTGTTTAAGGTATTTTAAGCTGACTGAAGTTGTGTATCAATATATACAGAAACATTCAGGGGTTAACTTTTTACTGTCAATGAAGCTAGGGAGGAAACTTTGATCAATTAATGCAGCACATGCTCATCACTACACTATACAGGCATAGGATGTAGCCACAACTGCACAGAACAGCCTCTAGTCCCCATCCTGCATCTCCGCTGTGACAGTAGCCAGCCTATGCTATGGACCATGAGCCCAAACATATAAAACTGGTAAACTCCATAAATTTCAGTTGAGTTAATGTAGTTTTGCTTAACTGGCTTGAGAATGTGTGTAATTTTCAAGTTATGACCACATGGTCTTGCTTGGAGGGGAGGAGAAGTTACCTCTCTGGTCGAAATTTGTGCTTGTGTGGTCTCTGAAGATCCCAGCGCTGACACTCCTTGCCTGTCTCAGTGTGATCCATTGGCCCTCTATAACTCTCTCCATTGCAGGTCATGCATTCAACTAGGAAAAAAGAAAGAAAAAGTAGACACTACGCATTTATTACACTAATGACTTGTACCACAAAAAACCCCAAAAAACACAACAACAAAAAAAAGCCAGAAAGAAATAAATCCCTGCTTTTATATATTTAAATCAACCTACAGAGTACAAAAAAATGCCTTTTTGTGGGTTGGTATGGATAATGCACTTTGGAATAGAATTACATCTCTTTCTTAGATCTAATCCAGGTGGTTAAATTTGATATCACTTTATAGGACACTTACAGCTTTGAGGCAGGTAGGGGTCAGCTGCTAGTGGCATTCACATTTCTAAAAGATTTCTAACCTTACTTAGGGTTAGTAACAGAGAGACACACATCTAAGGAAGAAGCATTTTTTAAAAGGTGATATTTTCCAATTTAGTACCATCCATTATTCTAAATCATTCTAAGTCTACTATAATTGCAGCACAAGTTTAAGTGCAGAATCATGGCTGGATCCCAGTTTCAGTGTAGTACAGTACACCTTTTTAAATTCCCAGCACTTTCAGCTACATATGACACTGTTTCTTTTTGATATTTTTTTTTTTGGCAGTTTAAACTGAGACAGATTCTCAGCCCTGGTTTGGGAAAATGGAGGGGGATGGAGGGAGAATGGGCAAAAGCTACCAAAGTGGTTTGAAACCACTGTTGAACAAAACTTAAAATGAAAAGTCTGAAAATATAAAATAATTAATCATAATTAACTGTAGACAAGCTTCCCAAGTACTCCCTAATTAGGGTAGTTGTAAAGAAAGATCACTTAGAAAATACTGTTTTATGCAATTACAGATCTCACTCTTCAGTCAAAACATGCACTACCAAAGTCTTCATCCTGTAGTGAGCTCCAGGTCTTATCTCATTTGAAGTTCACTGAAATTTATCTTTAAATGCTAGGCTTTAACAGATTTTCAAGATCCTTGCAAATTATTCTCTTGCTCTCTCCCTCTCTTTTTCCCACAACATCATAGCTAGTGCATGTGACACATTAGCAAGAAAATTAAAGCCATCCTATCTTGAGGATTTAAATGAGCTGATTGACTGGAATTGAATTGGCTAATTAGCAAGATATAAGAGCTTAGTTTGGAGGTTAACAGAACTTAAAATTGTCAACAAATGCAATCGTGTATATGAAGTGTCTTTCAAATTTTGTGACTTGAAAGTCAAATGGAATTTGATTTATAAAGAGTTATACTTATTTGCAGTATTTATTTGAAAACCAAGCGCATGCTTATCTTGAGCTTTTATCTCATAATTCAGTATCTAAATTTTCATCAAAAGGAAGAGGAAAAGCTGATTTTACTATGGAATGGCACTAGATGATTTTATCATATATTAATACTGAAATTGTTAATGGATTCACTAGGGACTAGACAAGCGAAAAAAGGGTCACATTTGCGTGATCAGCACAACTCCATTGTTCGAGCTCCTTCATGACCTGAAAAAAGCTGCTGAGCTTGAAACCTTGTTCAAATAGTCCAGCATACTGGAATATAACAAGAACTCCCCTTCCTCTAATACATCCTTTTCTTGGTATGTGAGTTATTCTTGCTGAGAAATCACCTATTCTTTATACAAAGACTGTGAACAAGTGACTACTGGCAGTTCTGTGCAGCTGCTGTCAGCAGAGCAAAAGCAACTTTCTGCAGAAGCCATGCCAGGTTACCTTCTGAGCAGAGGGGGATGTCACAGACTTCATGGCGCATCTCTGGACTGGTGGTGAAACACCACGGACCTCCCTCTTCCCCTCGGGGGTTTCGACAATAGTTTTCCCTCAGGTCTTTTCCCCGATAGCTCGAAGGCAAAAAGCTAGTTTTAAAATGACAATCATTACAGTATAAGAGCATGCAAACTTTGGGGTAATCATACTATTTTTACAGATAGTTAGAAAAAAAATCACATTTCTGCTTTCTTCTCCCTCAACCCCACCTAAACAAAAGTGCACACACACAAATAGCGGTCCATACACAAATGCACACCTTCAGTAGGGATTACTCAATCTAAATGGCCTAAATCCAGGACAATTTGTATAGCCCATAGTGTGCTCTAGTGAGTTTTACTCCCATCCCTCGTCTGTCCAGAAGCAACTATCTGCCACAGAATCAGAGCCAGCCACCACTGTGTTCTCCTTCATGAAATTTGGGTGCACAGGGGAAAATTCACTGGGTGCTGAACAATGTCAGACCTGTCTTTTCTGTGTGTGTTGGCACAAACAACAGGTCTATCTGGACTTAGACTGCACATGTTATGTATATTCCAAAAGCAGAGAAACTTCTGTCCATCCCTGGTCAGGCAGCAGCTAGAACTGATCATCAGGAGCATGTGGGCATGACCAAGTGGTGTGATACACCTCTCCAAGAGGCTCTCACTGCATGAAACTGTGGGCTGCTTTGCATTTCTACATCAAAAATTTCTCCAGATGCTGCTTTAGTTGTCTTGCTTCATGTTCTGTCACAAGCCCAACTGTTGCCACCTTAGGGTTGCTACTTATAGACCTACTCATCATGGCTATTGTATAAATTAAGGCATTTAACAACAACCCAGCTGTCCCAAAGTTCAGGTTTTGTCTTCTCAGCTATCTGTAAAAGCATTTGTTTACCTCTAGAGAAACCCTCACATACACACCAACATATAGAGATATACATAGGCGTATATATAGATATAGACATATATTTACACATAAAAAGTATGGCTAGTTAATTTTCTCCTCAAACTAAGGAATTGCTAATCCCATAGTAAGGAACCAAACCCAGAGCTGGTCTGTTCAATGCCACTGCAACAGCTCATGACCACACTCAGGCTGCACTTTGCAGACAAATCCAGTGGCATTTCACTACCAGTTTCACTGCAGTGATGTCTGAACTGCAGCTAAATCTCTGCATTTAGAAGACACCTTAAATTCAGAGTTATGATCTCTTTCATGAAGGTTCTTTTGTTAATTGAAACACTAGGGAAACTACATTGGGGATCGCACAAAAATTGTAACTGAACTTAATTAATTGATTTAATTTTTGACCTCTGTAAGATTTGCTCTATTTTTTTCTGTCAGTATATTTAAGCCATTAAATTTAAGAAAATTTGGACACGTGACATTTGAATTAGGTTTTGTTCCCATTAATGATATATTTGAACTGAGGTGAAAAATACCTCGGTTAATCACACTGTGGTTCTAATCAATGTAATGTGGAAGCATCACATAAAAGTGATTTTTTTTTAAATTTTTTATTTTTGGTGCTTGAAAGGAGTAATTTTCATTTCATTTCTGCTGCCTATACAATTGTTGCCTCTGCTTTTCCTTTGTGGACTTGTAATATAAATATTTTAAACTTTTGTTTGTTGAAGACAACCCTGGGAAAACATTTCTGATGGGATATTTCAACCTGCATAGATGTCAGTGCATATTAAAATATTTTATTTAACTTTTCTGCTCAGAAATTACGGACATTAGAAAATATAAGGAAAAGGCATCTCAAATTACATCAGATATGGCTGTAAGAAAATTTAAAAAAAACCCGTCTAAATGAATAGCATTAGAAGCAGAAGATGAGTCAGATATAAAAATGGCTTCAACAGGTACTGAAGCAGCTTTCTTGAGAGGGGAAAAAATGAGTTGCAGTAAAGACCCACCCAGAAATGGAAGAAAGGGACACTCCTAAAATTGATTCTGATGACTTAGTTCAGCTACATTAGGTAAGGAAAAATATAAAAAAAAGTCAAAACCCTGAAGCCAGTAAGAGTAATGGTAAAAACAGATTCAGTCATGCAGAAGTCACAGAAATTAGCCAAAAGCCCATGAAATACTGGTCTACTCTTCAACCATTTTTCTTTGAGCCCTTTTTACATTGGCTTTATCCATTTAATATGTTCTGAGAGTCTTGCAATCTGTACTAGGATGGAGATGAAAATAATAAAACCATGGGTTTTACTGGGAGTCTCCAGGTTCTACTGGAATACAAATGAATAAAAATATGACTCACTAGATTCAAGCACAAGTTTGAAGTTATTTCAATTCTGTCTAGAAAGATAATTAAAAATCATTAAAGTACATTCTCCTTTAAATATGAAACAAGGATTTATTTTCCAATGGCACATTGTGATAATCAGATGTTGAGAAAAACTGACCTAAAAATCTAAGCCTTTTGTACTAATAAGTTCCAAACACACCACTACTGTCTGTTTCTTCCCATCTCCCTCATGTCTCTGATGATGAAATCATATTTTCTGATGTTGAAAACAAAATTAGCATGCAGCCACCTCATTTATCTGGTGACCTTTAAAAAATTACTTATTGCACAAGGCAGGAGAAAAGTCATTCTCATAAAATTCATCATAGAAGCGTGGCTGTTCAAATGTATTTGATAAAACTGTGTATGATGTATATTAAAATGTAATGTAGTGAAAATGTGCACTATCCAGACACTTTCCTTTCTCTAATTACATAAAGTCATATGTATATTATATAGAATAAATGCTCATTCTTGCTTAGGTTGCAATTACTGAGTATTCTTTCAGTTCTGAAAGATGAAGATTGTATGAAGGTGTTAAGTCTCAAGAGGTCACTGCTGTGGGATCTGGTGGTATTTATTGTATGCTCCCAGTTAGGAACAGGTCTGGTCCCACACTGAAAAACAGACACACTGCCATTGATACTGTAAGCAGCCAAGTCCAGTAAGTCCAAGCCCGAGGCTCAGCTTTTTAACACATCATAAGAGGAGAGAAGTCAAGGATCCTTTGCCTTTTAATGTTGTTCCAAGTTATCATCTTGTACACTGGATTGATTTGGTCGGGACAGGACTAGGCAGCTACTTATCCCAGTTCCTCATTAGCAATCTTCAGTTTGGCTCCTCCTGAACAAAGTGCTGATGCTGGGAGTCTGGAGCAAAAGGCAGCAACGGGAATAGGAAGCTTATGGTTGAGAATGTGCTTTGGATTTGTCTCTTAAGGCTTTATTATCCAAATGGCTAAATCCAACCCAAAAAGTTTCAAAGTGAAATGGTCAAAGAGTAGACCAGTACTTAATAGTCCTTTAACTGTTTTCCAGCAATGTTTGTTGTGGATGAATCTGTTTCTATCATTACTCTTACTGGCTTCATGGTTTGGCTCTCTTCTCTTTCCCTTAGCCAATGGAATTGAACTAGCTTTATGTTCAAGATGTAGATTTGGCCTCAGTTTTTCCCTGTGTCAGGTCTTACCATGAAAAGTTAAGTCCTGTACCTGCTGCACTAGTGTTTAGTTATTGCTGGTATGATCTAAAGGAAAGGATTTCAATAGTCTCTCTTGCCTAAGTGCTCTATAGAGTTTAATATATTCTACAAATAAAAGAGATTTTACAGTAACTATGCAAAATATAGTAACAATACATATACTACGTATATATACTATATGGGTATGTATATATATACACACACAACAAATAGGTGAGCTAATATCCCACACTTCATAATAATGTGGATTTTAAAATTGCTCATTCCCTGGGAGTCGATTAGAAAACAGTGATAAACTTCCAGACCCCAGGCTGAAGTTATGCAGATGGTTTTTTCCTGTCAGTAGTTAAGAGAGATCAAAAGGATATAAACATCTAAAAAAACTGACAGAGGAAAGGAAGGGATACAGACACACAGGCTGGCATTAGAAGAGACTTCTTTGGAGAAAGTCCAAGAAGCTAGGGATTTGCTGGGATCTGGAGAATGGCATCTCTTGGAGAAAGGCAAGAAAATATCTAAGAGATTTTGTTGTCTAAGGTTAGTTTTTCCCATAAATTCTTATGCTTTATGGAAACTGTCTGGACACTATTCCCATTGTCTCTGCTCCTGAACTCTTACCTGTGCTCATGGGGGATCATTGAATTCCAGGCCTGACACTGGATACCACTTTTGGTAACAGATACTGTTCCTTTATAGTCTGCTCCTTTTCCAATGATACAATTCCTGACATAGTCTATTGAAACAAAATAGAAGAAATTAGGAGTTTGGTTAATGTATTAAAAAGTAAAGTTCCTCATCTCTTTTCACATGAAAATAATATAGTTTAATAGCCTTTATATACTTAATTATTCAAAATACTGTTTAGTTGTTGACATACATTCCTGTCCTTTTATTTTTTTTCAAAATATTGATCACTAACTGACCTAAAAAACCCTCCTACAAATGTTTCCAACATGTCTGATTGAACAAAAACTCTGTGTTTGAGGACTTAAATCTCCCACTCATTAATGAGGTAAATAATACCAATATTAAGTAAAAAATGCTAACATAAAGCTGAGCTTTTAAGGAGTAAGCTGAAGTAGCAATTCAGAATAATATGCATCATGGTAGGCAAATAGGTCGATTGGAAAACTGACCAAGTATGTAGATAAACTTGCACAACAGCAAACTCAGGATATCTGTAAACAAAACTGTAGGATGCAGCTTTCAAAATGCATAAAACCATCCCATGCCCAGGACGTTCCTACAGCCAAAAATGACCAACTGACCTCAAGGATTTTTTCCCCCTCCATTGCTGAAAAAACAAAATCAGTAAATAAATCAGATACCCTTCTTTTCATACAGATCAAACGCATGGTCTTGCTTCTTTCTCACACCATTTGTCAAGCTGTTGAAGGATAACCAATGGCACCGTTTTGTAACTCTGTCATAAGCAAAGGCCCTGCAAAGAAAATCTAGATGAGAAAAAAATCTCTGTGTGGTTTATAATAATGACACATGGCCTGCCAAAGACCATGCAATGACATCAGATTTATTTTTACTGGGAAAGTCAGAGAAACAGTCCAAATTACTCTTTAAACCCACAGCTCTGCTGAGAAGAGCAAAGAAACAAAGAAACTAAATTGATGTGGCCATTACATTAAATACCAGCTTAGTCGTTCACACTAATCTGAGAGTTCCCTTGTCATTAAAGATCTTTGTTTTAAAAGTGAGATAAATGTGACTGAGACAGCATTTGTGTCCCCAGTTATGCTGTTTTCAAAAAAAAAAAAGAAAAAGAAAAAAAGGAAGGGTCTAAAACGTCCTCTTTTGCTATGCTTACAATATGCCTCTGAAATAGTTCAGTATCTTACTGATGGCTTGAGGAAAATTCAAGCACAAGAAATCTGTTTCTTGCCTAGGACAACTGAGCTTCTGAGAAACCAGATTCTTTTCATTTTTAAAAATAAACTAAACTGCGATAGTGCACCTACAGTTTGTCTTTGTTTTGCTTTTGTTTTCTTCTTGCCTCTTATTTTAATTGCTTTCAAGAATAGAGTACAATGTGTGCTGAATTGACTGGATTTGGGAGACAGCAAGAAAGACAAACAGAAATCAGAAGAGTAAAAACACACTTTTCAATATTTCAAATTAAACATGCAGACCTTTTATTCTTAACACCATTTTGAAAGGATAGTATTTAAGTGCAGGCAAAATATTTTAAAGTACTTAAGGAACACAATTCACTGCTTTGGAGAGGTAATAATTATTCCAATAAAGAAGAAAAAATAAGAACCAAATAATAAATCACTGACATCATACTATTGCCCCTAACTTCCCACAAAATCTACATTTCTGTCAGTCATCTCATACCTTCTGAGATATTTTATTCTAATCTGAGAAGGCATTTTAACACTACTTCGTAATATTGAAAAGGCATGAAGATTTTTTACATGTTATTCATACTTTGGCTGTGCCATATTCCTGAGCACTGCATCCCTCAACAAAAAACTGTTTGATTTTCTTTTAATTCACATACAAACTTTCTGTGTGAGATCTTGCTGGCTTCACTCAAAAATATTACAAGATCCAATCCAATCTCCCCAGTCTTCTCTCTTTCCAACATCTTCTTCATTATCGTTTCCATCACCAAACAGATTTTTCATCCAACTGCTCTCTCTACTTTGTTGACTCCAAATGTTTCCAACCTGCTAACCTTCATCCTTCTGCCCTTGTGCAGCCTTCTGTTCTCTTCTGGCTGATTCTCAAATACAAGCATATCCAAGTGCCTCTAACTCCATCTTCACAGAAATATCCTTGACCTTTCCTGTCTTTCCAATTACATTCTCCTTTCCACTCCTCCCTCCTAAAGTGGGAATGCAGAATGCACTGTTTACAAACAATTCTTTCAGTTTTTGCCTTTCAGTTGCCTTTTGGTTGCTTTCCAGTTTGGCTTCAACCACTTCTGCACATAAAAGTTTCTAACAATCTTTTCTTGGACCCAAATCTGAAGGGTTTTTACACTTCCAAAGTCAACATATTTGAGCAAATTCTTGGACTTTCTTCTACTGATACTGCTGTTCACAACAGTTTATTTTGTTGTTGTTGTTGTTGTTGCTCTTTGTACTGAAATAGTTGGTAGATTTTCTGATCAGGTACTGAAATTCCATGATCTATACTGGAATCCTTTCCCATGTAAATACAGACACTCCAAGCACATAACAAAGAATGAGACAGGGACAACTTTGTAGCTAAGGGGAGGACATACCTGCAAAAGTCACGTGCATAGACACTAAAATAGTAACTACATTACCCTTTTCTCATCCATAGTAAATGTAGTGGGAAAAACTGCAAGGGTGACTGAAGGAAAACAGTGGGAATAATGGACTGCAAAGGGTGGTGAAACAAAGGAATAGAAGAGCTTAGCAGCATCAGGTTGAAAAAGCTAATAAGAAAGGCAGAAAAAGATACACAGATTTATGAAGTCAAAAATCAACATAAATTAATCTAAGGAGTTCTTTGATGAAGGATTTTAGGAGTAATGTTATGAAAAAGAAGCAAGACTAGATAAGGATCTTGTAATTCAGTTGGAAATGAACAAGAGCTGTGCAAGCAAGGGAATAGAAAAAACATCTGTTCTGAAAAGTAAATGTATGTACATGTATTAGTTCCAACAAAAAAGTGCCAGAGTTAAAAACATAATGATGAACCAATATAATACTCAAAATTTACTTTCAAGTAATACCGAAACTTATAATAAATAAATCAAAAGCTATCTTTCCCCACCCCTCAGCCCCCTCCCAGAAAATAAGGACTGGCTGATCCTTTATAAGTTTGTAGTGCCTGAAATCTGCTACTTTACTACTTTCTGGCAGAAAAGACACCTAATCTTCTTACTGCTTGTGTACCTCACAGTGCACAGACCCAGATGTTGTTGCTCCCAGTGCTATTGTCAGAATTATACTACAAAGTAATTCCATTTTATTGGATATTAATGCTTAAATAAATTGAGTTTGCATCCAGAAAATAAAATATCCATGCTCTGGCCCAAATGATGGAGAACTGCTACATGGATCTGGAGGATGAGAATCAAGCTGTGAAAACATCAATAAACAAAGGAAAATCCAAGACTTATATTTCAAGCATTTCAAATGTCATTTTGTGTTACTTCTTATTTTAGAATGCTCCCTCAGCAAGTGGTAAACGAATTGGTTCTCGTTCAAGTTGGCAACAAATTTCACCTTGTAGCAACCATGTGCTGGTATGAAATTAAAGACTATGATCATAGGAATAAAAGGAAAGCATTAGTAATCACTTGTCCTTTAAAAGGGAACACATGTCAAATGTGTGTTTACAGCAGCATCAAAGAACTGTGCACACTACAGTAGGACTCATCTGGGGCCAAAAGGAAAACCACAAGGATGTTCTGAGATCCCAGAAAACAAAATCCCACTTGCTCTGCTGCATAGCAGTAGCACAGACGGGACCTGATCACCCACACTGGTTCCTTTCTAATGTCATAACAGAGAGAATGGGCCATTCAGAGGATGAGTTGACAGATTTTCAACTCTTTTTCATATTCAGTGCAAAGCAACTGCATGATAGATTGCAATTCTGGTATCTGTGAACAGGAATTTTCCAAGCTGTGTTCTCAAAGTCCCTCATGGCTCCTCTATGTTGCTGTATTGACTGATTAAGCCAGGGAGAATTTGTCCCTTAAGGAATCCATCTGGCACTGTCCCAGTAGGAAAGAAAAAAAAAAAAAAAGAAAAAGAATAGGGAAAAAAAAATTCCAGGAAAAACGAGAAGGTTTTAAGAATTCCGATGGATTCTAGATTAATATTAATGTAAAACAGAATAGGCAAATATATTAACTTACTTTTTATTTTCAGAACTCAAAAGTTACCATCCTGAGCAGTCACAATTAGCTTAAGACAATTTTCCTAAGCTGATGTTGGAATATAAAATTATTGTTTGCTTAGTATTATTCAGAATTTATTTTATACTGTGAAACCTAATTTTATAATACTACTCACTGCTGACCATCGGAACTCAAGGATGTCTTGCAGTATTGAATACAACCTGATTCTCTTGGCAATGACAACAGTGAAAACTCTGCCAATAGGAAAAGGAGTGGCTTGCACCATGTGAAAAATATTAGTGACTGGAAAATATTTTCTATCAGAAAAAAGTAAACTCTGTTCATTGTTTACATATATAAGTAGTCAGAGTACAGAACAATACAAACTAGTTCTTGTAACACTGGAATTAAAGGCTTACAGAAGACTTAGATTGCAGTTGAGAATCTTTTCTGCCACGGAAGAGCTTTTGTTGTCACATTTGCTCATTTGTAGCAATTGTCAAAACTGTTTTATGTTTTCAGTTCAGGCTCACATTTAGCCAGGTATTCACCAGTTCAGAAGTCATCCATTTTCTCCAAGATTCTTCTGCCTTCACGGCCTTTCATTTATTGATAATGGTCTAGACTAAGAGAGGCCAAGGGGATCACTTAATACATAAGAAAAATAATATTGATTTGTTCCAAAAAATAGAAAAGGATATGTACAAGGCAGGCAAGCAATCAGCTGCTTGATGTGTTTCTAAGAGACAGCAGATGCCGAAGGATAGCTATCCACAGCCCAGGTTTGATTCCATTGGATCAGGTTCACAGTACTTGCCAGTGAACTTCAGCAGTACATGTATCTGTGCTCCATGTGCGGTGTTCTCATTGATTTCAGCAGGAGTAATGTGCAAAGAATGAAGACAGAATATGGTCTGAAGTGGTGCTGAAATACTGCAGCTGTGATGTGTGACAATAACCATTTTATAAAAGACATAAAAATCTCAGAAATGTTCACCAAACTCTACTATGCAGCCCAAGTCATCCACATTTTAACATGAGTACATTTATTTTAGCTATGGTATGGAAAAGATCACATATTGGACAAGCTAAGACAGACAGCTCATATAAAGGTTCAGAAAAGACTGACATCTCAATAGAGGTAGAACAAGATCACTGAAATCAAAAATCAATCTTTAGGTTGTTCTCAGTATAAGCTGCCACTGATGACAATTACAGAGAGACCTTTGGTCACAAGCTGTTATATATGTTTCATTTGGGGGAAAAAAAAAAAAAGAGATACATAACTTACTTGCAAGTGAACGAGAGGCCCTTGTTCCTGCTGCATCTCTTGGCACATTGCTCAGTGGTATTTAACAGCTTAGTTTTTACTTCCAGTGTTTTGTTTACTTTAATGAGCATCAACTCTCCTGTTTTTTTGAAGTCATGAAGAGGATTTCTCCTTTTTCCTTTACTCTCTGAAAACAAAAAAACAAAACCAAAAACAAATGAAAAAAACCAAACCAAACAAAACCCCACACAGTAAAGAGGGTGCTGAGATTAAAGATGGCATTAGATATTGATAACATTTAATAGGAATTATAGAATCTTCAGTACCTGAAGCATAGAGAATTGCATAAAATTAAAGTAAAAGCAGATACTGAAAAAGAGTTGATTATTTTAGGTGGCAATCTCCATTTTTAAAACCAGAAATATAGGAATTTTAGCAAAACTAACTTTAAATAAAGATTGCATAATGCTGTAAAATGGAAAGAGGAAATCATGCCTGATAATAATCTGAAATCTTGTAAATATTTCCATGAAAAACTCAAGTTATCACTAGCTGAATGTGATAAACTGTTCTTATAAGAGTAAACTTATCACAAATTTTGCAAAGAAGTGGGTTTTGGAAGTGACATAAAATAATCATTTTTCCTCTCTCTGCTCCAGTGAAGCCTCAGTGTGAGTGTTGCGTCCAGTTTAAGTGTGACTGAACTAGAGTTGTGAGTTTACAGAAAAGATTATGAGGTCAAACAGAGGCCATAGCATGGAAAGTCTGTACTGTTGCAAAGATTTCTGCAAAAATGAACACACTGATCTGGTTTCCATGCCTCTGTTGAAAGGCCCAGAGGAAGAGGTATAAAATGCAGTGAGGAAGACTGGCTAGAGATGCTTGGCTAAAGTGCAAGAGGAAAAAATCTTTGATATTTGCAAGAAACCCCCAGAATTTTCCCAATATCTATTTGTATTTTTACTTTGCATTCCATAAAAATCAGTCTGCTAGTGTAGGTTGCTCCATCGTCTGTGAAGGCAGACAAGTACATCTGGACAGTAATTGTCCCTATTCTGTCAGATGAGTAATGTTGAGAGGATAAATTGCCATGGATCTATTTTTCCTATTTCATTCAATGATCCCAGATGATCCTTTTGGATTAGACAGCTACTCCAGGTAAGGTTAGGTGAATAAATTCTTCCTTAGTTTACAAAGTAGATAATAGTATTTTCCATAACTTATTTTCATGTAACTGTATTCACAGATGTCCTTTTATTTCCCTCTTCAGAATCTGCAGCAATAATGGAATACAAATGTTCAGATTCAATTTATTAAATTTTGCCAGAGGTTTGCAAATACATAAACCCTGAGCCCTGTGCTTTGTTATCCTGAATAGATAGTTCCTCATGTAAGTGCAGAGTGCACTCAGGCCAGTGAATTTTTGCTTGGTGCACTTTACAGGAGTTCAGAATAACTGTAAAGTGCAATAGCTGAGGCTCTGGAGGAGCTACTGACAGCTCCACATACTGTAAAGCCAAAGAGGGCTTAAGGGTGTTCCCTCTGCAGAACTTCCATCCTGATCACTGAGTTCACAGTCTCACTGGATTCAGCTAAATCACACCTCTCAGTGGTGAGTTATGCCTAAGACACTTAGAAATACACCAAAGACACTTCAATCACATCTCATCAAGCTTCAGCTTTTAAAAAAAATAGAAAAAGCAGAATATCTATGCTGCAATGTCCCTATAAAATTACCTTCACCCCATCCTACTCTCTTTCTTTTTGAACTGATGAAGGTAAACTGTCCAATACCCCAGCATCTAATACTCACAATTTTAATTCCAATCTCAAAAATTTTAAGAAAAAAAAAGAATCTATCTTCAAATTCATGTTCTTATTATATGAAGAAGATTTTGATGAAAAAATGAAATGCTAACAGTTTTGGTATTGTGTAAGGGACTCTCTTAAGCATTTTCAGCCTTCTGCTTGTGCAGTGCAAATGCACTCAAAATGAATCACTATGTTTAGAGAAATTCTCGCCATAAGGATCAGCATCCTGTTACTGGAAACTGTTGTGTCCACACTGTAGCTGCTTTATTTTATGCTGTACCTGTGATAGAGCCAAAGTGCTGCAAAAAGGATTGTGTTTGCTCTTTAAGTCAACCACAGAAAAACAAGTCTTCCATAAAGCTTTTGTGGTATATTTCTCAATCTATTATCTTCCAGGAGATACTTATTAGTTCTATGTTCTCTCAGCCAAGAGTTTTATGTCAAATGGTGGTAAGAATCTGTACAGAAATATCAAAGTATTTTCTTTTGGTTGCTGATGTTAACTTTTCACATCTACTGATAAGTGTCATTATCTTAATTCCCCATGATAACAGCTTCTTAAACTCACCAGCTAGCATGCAAGAAAATCATTTAAAAAATCAAGGAATTCTGCTCTGCCTGAAAAACATGGTTCACAGTTCTGTTTTGTTTTTTTTTCCTTCTTTTCCTAGCAGTTGTCCAAAGAGGATTATGGGTTTGATCTTGCATTTAGCAATTCATAACAGCCTGATTTACTTTAGCTTTCAAACAACAACATTCTATGTCTTGCCTATAATCCAAAAGGCAAAGGGCCAAGTGCATCTGTGGTGTGACTGTTAGAAACATCAGAATAATGCAAAGCATTGCTTTTGAAACTTTCACAATAAAATATATAAAAATAGTAGTCTTTTTGTGTCAAATTAGGTGCTTTAATTATTAAAATGCTAAATCCAGTAGTGCCTTAGACATGTTCTACATTAAAGGTTAGCATGTAATATGCTATAACTAACGTTACTGATTTGTGATTGCCATTCATTTCAGATACCTAAACTTTGATTAATCAGGACTTTTGGCTATTGAGTGCCATGTCCTCTGATGTTTCTTGTAGTTGAATATCGTATTACCAAGGAAGTCTGACATTCCATTTAAGTTTGAAAATAATAGCAGCTGATTCAGACACACAGGAATCCAGTCAAATATGAACCAACATTTTTTTCTTCAACAGAAACAACCACTAACTCAAAATATTTCTTCAGTCAACTTTAAAAAAATCCCCAGAAAGGTGAGGATGGTACTTTTTTCTATTTCTTAACATGAAGTTGAACAGAAAAGAGGTGTCCAGTCAGTGCCTAAGGAAACAGGAACTGCCACATTTGCTCTAGTACGATGCAGTAGTGGACAAGTACTCCACAATCTCATTTGGGATTTCCACAGTCTCCCTGCTGGAGCTCTCCCATTTTCATAAAAAGGCTTTTAATATTTACTTAAGAAAAAAGGTTCCTCAAAGGCAAAGACATTTACCTGAGAGCTGTAAGAACTCACCTTTGGGTTCCCTTTCTACATTTTCAAAGGAGGTTTCTGTACAATCTTCTCAGGTAAGAGTCATTGACTGAGACTGCTCAAACTACAGAACACGTGGAGGAAAAGATTTCCAATAATACCATTTCGTGGGGCAATTCCAGTCTGTGCCAAATCAATAATTAGAGATAAAGAAAACTGTCATTCTGCAGTATTTTGGTAAGAAAACTCACCAGGAGGTTGCAGTGCCCATATTCTAGAACCTACTTGACTGCAATTTTAATTATGTTATAAAAAACAGAGCCAGTAACGCAGAAAGATGAGAGTAATGGATATCATAATATGCAATATCATAGAAATTAAGACACTTCTTTGTTTAGCAAGAGAAATAGGTTTGAGTCAGCATAAGTGTTTGCATTTTGATCTCTTCTCCTCTCCAGATATTCTCTAATCATTGGGCTAATGGGAAAATGGCAGCAACGTGGTTTCTTTATTCTCTTCTGGCCTTGTGTCCACACCAGAAAACCTAATTATGCACCTCAAATTAAAATTAAAATTCACACCTTGCAAAATAAAATAGGTCTGATACTGAGCTATATAAGAGCCAAGAAATTCAGCATAAATCTTGTTTCAGGTCATTTAGAGTTCAAATACCTAAGCAAGTGAAGTTTCAAACCCTCAGGTCTTAGTCTGACCCCAAAAAAGATTTTTTTGGTTTTGCATTATCTATTTGGTAGCAAAAAAATACCTAATATAGCAAATACAATATCATTGTTGTGGTAATCAAATAGCATACAGGATGTCAACAGGCTCAAAGATCACCTTTGTCCATTATAATGAAATCAAAATACTGCTTGTGTTAGCTGCAGCAAAATTTTAAAAGGAGACTATCTGACTTTATCTACTTCATTGGTAATCCCTTTCTCCTTCCTCCATCAGTCCAGCTTTTTCTAATATAGATGTATATTTTAGGCTTCAAAGTTAAGGTCTTAAAGAGTACAGCTGGAGCATACTGGCTGCCTCCCCTAGAAAAATCTCTACTTCTATAGACTTGTCACAGACTCTAGAAAGCTTTTATTAAATACCAGTTGTGATGCATTCAGCTTGTCAGCTTCCAGGGTTTCCAAGTTTCACTCCAGTCTGTGCACTCCAGTACTTTCTTAAAGAAACACATTATGAAGTCTCCTCCTGATAGTGTGAGAAAGTTCATTCCTTTTGTTTCTTTCGAATTTTGCATCCCACTTTATTTTAGAACAAACACATCAAAACTCAACAACAGGTTTTTTCCAAATGAGAAGGTAAATATATTTAAATTAAATGTTTATGTTTAAATTGAGATTCTTAATTAAAAGTTGATGATTCAGGATTCAGTTTTATTTCCCTGTTCTTTTTGTTTACACTTGCAGAACTTGAGCATTTACTAAGTAGCTATTTGCTTTGTTGTGGTAAATTGTCACCTATGTGGCATAATGAATTAGTTTATTTCTATAATCACATTTTCTGATACAAATAAGCCGGATACAGGTCTTCATACTGTGGAAAAAAGACCCTTTATAACATCCAGTGTTGAAAAGAACATGGGCACTCACATAATAGCACTACTGTTTTTTATGTTTGTCAGATGTCAGAGATTAACTAAAACCATGGGAAAATAAGAAAAGTCAAGAAAATTGAGGTACCTGAATTCCTTAGGCTGGCAGATACTGTCAGAGAACTGCAGGAATCCACTGCAGTCCTTCCAAATTGAGAATGAAATACAAAATAAGAGGGCATGGGAAATAAAACCAAGAGGGAAATTTTTTGCACTCTGTGCAGCAAGCACAGAGAAGCTGAAGATTCAAAAGATATTTCAGGGAAGAAAAATGTCATATAAATTGACACAATTATTTCAGAAATATAAAACAGACATAGTCTCTTTCTTTAATATCAACTGGCTCTTTAGATCTCTGTTTAATATTTTGTGTCATGTTTGTAATGAAATGAAGTCACTTGACCTTGAGCAGTTAACAGATGGACTAATTAGAGATTGAATTATTTGTGTTATAATTGATAATCAGGTCAGAATGTTAAAATGACATTAGCTATTAACTTAATTTTGCAAACAATCATCACTACAAGCCAAAGTAAACCAAATTTCTCTAATGAATCAGGAAAAAAAATACATTATGACAGATGAATTTCATGTGATTTAAGACCTGGGAGGAGGAGGGTGGGAAATCAGAAATCTACCATCATATGAAAGACCTCTGAGAGAAAAAAAGAAAACAAATGTTCCCCAACCCTAAATACATCCGAAATGAAGGTAGGAAAGCACAGTCCAACACAATAAACATATCAAACATTTTATCAGGGAACACCATACTTGACAAAAATCACATAGGAACTTATATTCACAAGCATGTATCTGAATAAGGAAAAAAACCCCAAGCAAATAAAATGGGAAAAGCAAAAATCTGCAAAATCATGTATTATCACAGTATCAGAGATATCAAAACTGAGTGCCTAACTCAGTACAAATAGTGGCACTTTAATATAAAAATCAAAACTAAAATATGTTTATATGCATAAAACAGCATTTGGCAAATTTTTCATGAAAAGAAAAAAGTCAGTGAGTGGGGTTTGAAATAGAGCAACAGTTGTCATTTATGGATTGAACAGTACGTAAATACAGTAGTGTGTTTAACTTGTCTGTGAAACATGATACAAGGGATACTTTTCATTAAACTCAATAAACTCAATCCAAGACAATGCTTTTCAAAGGATATAAAACATCAAGTATAAATTGAATATTAGTGCATGTCTCAGTATGATAGCATAAATATATTGGCTTTATTAAGAAAAAAAGAAAAAACTACCAAACAAACTTAAACTTGACCAGATGGTGAAAGTAATTGTAACTAAATGCTTTCAGATACCACATGCTTAAGTTAACAGTATGGTCACAGTAATAAAAGAAAATACGTTAAAGGTGAATGTTGATACTAAGATCATTGATAGGGTCAATGTATTGATATCTATGTAAGCAGTTAGGAATCACTTTTTGTAGAAATACTTTCAAGCAAATTTTCTCTTAAATCAAACACTAACAGGCTTAGTCTCACAAAAAAGACTTAATGCTCAATACTTTTAACTTGCTTTCATTTGCTTTGACTTTTCCTTATGCCTATTTCCGTGTCAGAAATGTCCAGATTCCTGGCTAGAATGCAAAGTGAACACCTTTTCCAAATAACTTCCCATTTGGGGGGGGTGGGGTGGGGTGGGAACAAAACCAAAAAAAGGGAAGAATTGCAGCCCAACATAATGAGAAACTGAAACAATCTGAATTATTCTCAAGAAAAGAACTTTGTAGATTGGAAAGACTTAGATGACAGATTAAGTTTAATGCGGTTATTTATGTAAGACAGTAATTTGGCGTGAAAGAAGTTTACCAAGCATACCCATAAAATCTTCAGTCAGCTGTGTAGATGGAAAGTCACCAAAATAAAACCAGCTGTCCAGGGAGGCATTTCTAGCTTGTGACAACTAAACAGTTTGTCAGAAAGGTACCTGGAGAATGATGTGAATATCTTAACTTCTGAAATCTACTTTCTTGGCAAAAGAGCCTCATGGGAAAAAATCTACAATTTTTAGAAAGTAGTTTAAAATACATATGACTATCCATATAATATCTATATATAATACAGAGATAATGATTTCCTTATTTTTACATTGGCTCTCAGTCTAGTTGTTAGGCAGATTCAGGAAATTCAGGAAAAAGATATTTCTTTTTGGCTTTACATTGCATATTACCACTCACTCACACACACACACACACACACAGACACATATACACACCCTTTATTAACAACTGCAAAGATTGCCATGTTACTGGGAACCCAATTTCATGTTTAGGCTAGGTCCTGCCTTTGAAATCCACTCCTATAGTTGGCACAAAAGCTCAAGGAGCTAAGGATAATGCTAACAACTGATAGTATATTATAAAATTGGATGGTAGCTGCAAAAGGACAGTTCTTTTTCTTCCAAGAAAAGGTTATCTTCTCAGCAGGATGCTGGGACCCGCTGGCAGAAACAAGCATGCTGTAGTTTGTACTCTGACTTGCTGTATCAAACATCTGGCTAAATTGCTGAGAGGATTTTCCTTTGTAAGATTTGTCTTCTCAAACATTGTGCATGAGAATTAAATCCCCACCATTTCCCATTGCATTCCACAATCTTCACAAGCATTTGGTGTCTCCTCTGAGGTACCCAGCATGTTGTGCACTTCCTTTGTGATGGTGTCCCAGCCACCAGATATCTGGGCATGGAGCAAGGGGTAAGGAGAAAAGCACAAGTAGGCAGTGCAGGGATTTGGACAAAACAAAGAATGACAGATGACTGAGGGCAGCAAAACAGCCCTTGTGAAGAGTGATGAGTGCCTTGCTGCATGTTGTATACATAAAAATAGTGCTTCTAGCCAAGCTGGCAGTCATAGGAGGAGCTGGAGCTGAGCAGGGACAGAGGAAGCAGCCAGTCCCCAACTGGGCCAGCAGCAGCGAGGACTGCCAGGCACAGCTGGGCTCATCAGACAGCACATGGGTGGAGGCCCACAGGCCATTGAAAACTCCTACAGCTTGATTTTGCCAACACATTTGACTAATCTAGAGCATGTTTCCAGCTCTGCTTTGCCACAGAGCTGCTTTATGTGTAGGTACTAGCTCTGGTCAGGAACAGCTCTACATCCTTTAAGGGTACTGCCACAAAAACCTACAGAAAAAGATGGGGAAACAGTGAGGATGTCCTCATCCCTTCCAAGTTGTTTGTAGCTGCCATACTTTCCCACTGCAAGGTTCAAACATTGCTAGCATTATGTCAATTCTCCTACTACTCATGCTTCCCAAATACGCATGGAGATCAATCCTTTCTCACCTCTATGATTCTCACCTCAGTGCTGCCTTCCAGCCTCTACCCTTCCACTCCATATCAACATTGATGGGAAGAAAGTGAAATTCTAACACTCATCCAGTACAAGAAATTGCAAAACATTCAGGGCATTTTTTTTCTCTAAATCAAGGCTTTACCCAACAAGAGGCCCAGTTATCCTGCTTTCAAATCCCCTTGGAAAAGTCTGAAATGCTTAAGTGGCAAACTAATGTTCAGTATAAAGATCCAAAAGGGAGATATTTCATTCTCTGAGGGAGACTGCACATTTCCCTTCCAACCCTGGCCTCAGTTGAAGTATTACAATAATGACAGATGAGCTCCTCCAATAAGAGGCTTTCCTTTCCTTGACTTCAGTGGTTGATTTTCCAGAGTTTTACGCAACATTTTAATCTCATGTCTTTCAACTCTATATTCTCCTGCTATGTTGCTTATGAAAATGGCATTAATAGAAACAGAAAATCTGTTAAGCAGGGTAAGTGCTGCATTACATGTGAGAGCAAAACAAGCAGCCCATGGCACTGAGCACCAAAAGGATTCCATTAAACAGAAGGAATACACTCTTCCAACTGGCAGAGTATAATTTTGCATTGTTGACAGTATATAGTATAATGATTATCTACAGCTGGGATGGGAAAGTATAAATCACATTAATTTTTTAAAACCTACTTAGCTATGCAGACCACAGGAATACACAACATTCATATATAGACTATGGCTATATATTTTAAAGCCATAATTATGTATAGGAACTAAGAGCAACTTCCACATCTTCACTAGAAGCTGCTTGACATCACCCAGACTCCAGAAAGTGCTGAGAAATTAGAATAAACACATTTGGCTAACAGCCCTTTCACAAAAAAACGTATCTTTAATTTAAATAAAACTTTATCATTCACTCTTTTGCAGCATACCAATTTACTTGTTGCTTTGATTAAAAAGTCATTTTTAGTTTCACTAGATGAACATTATTAAAGAGATACTGTCTAAGAATACTAGATTATAGGAATATCTGAACAAGAAAGAAAACTCCTTGATAAAGTTATTAGCTACAGATTAATTTCTTTGTGGAAGTGACAGACTTACAGGATATTGATAATGACTAGGCAAGTACTCTATAGGAACCATGCACATTTATCTTTCATCAATCACTGTCTTATCTTTTACATATTAAAAAGAAACTCAGAAACTGATAGTGTAGACAGCTTGCTGACATACGTAGGCAAATCTTAATCTTTCTTTAAAAACATCCCAGTAAAAAGAAATCAGCATCCCATACAAAGATAACATGTTTGCTTAGAACGCAATCACTATATTTTCGGAAAGAAATGGCACAACTTTCCTTCCCTACACTGAAAATATCCAGACACTTTTCTTGAAGACCACATATTTTTAAAAACAAGGTAAGCACAATGGCAGCATGTGATAAGAATCATATTTCTTGCCAATAAGGCAAACAATAGGATTGATTAATATTAAGGCAGGTGGGGGACAAAAATTAAGGAAGGGAGATTTGCCAAGAAACTGTCACTATGAAAGCTGGCCAGAAAACAAGTTCTACTCTGAAAAATGCTGAAGTTTTGGAAATCTAATTTTTCTCTTCATCAAGATGGACCATCCATTCCTAAACTGGAGAGCCCATTGGTTAGGGTTCAACCTTATGTATCAGCCCCTTGATACAGACAGTACAGAACTTGTATCTCAGTCTCTCCTGCCAGAATATTAAATATGTCAAATACTTATCTAACTCAGTAAATTACAGACCAGCGCTAAGTCTACAGTCAGGGAGGAAAAGGACTTTCTCTCCTTCAAGGAAAGCATACTGACTATCAAGAGAGCAAAGCATGACATAGATTCTTATGAGCTTGGCTGTAACCAGTTTTGTATCTTTGGGTTCTGGAACAAAGTGTCTGTGTGGATGTGTCTGCCGAGTCTATTTTGCTTTTCTTCTTCTATCTAGCCCATCAGTTGATGAGTTTCTGTCACAGGTGGTGGTTTCTCAACAGCAGGTACCACAAGCTATTGGGAATGCCTCCTGCTGCATATTTCTCTGTCATTTGATTTGAGGGAAACAAGCCAAAGAAATTTTCTCTTTAACAGGAATTAGTTTTCTGAAAAGTTTTGATGTGTCAGCATTTTCCAGGAAAAAAAAATAAATCTCTAATTCCCTAACCAGCTCTAGTCATCACTTTTCAGAGAAGTTGCATGTCCAAAAAAATGGAAATTGCAATGTACGTGAAAAAGGAGTTCAGAAAAGTGTAGTATCACTGTGTCTGTATCTCTGTGTCACCTGCTAAGAATGTCTGTGAAAACAATATCCTCAATGAGCAGACAGCACAGAAACTCTGGTGAACTTGCTCAGCATCCTACAGAACCACACTCTTAGTTATACAGGGAAAACAATAGGTTTTACTGCATGTGATGCTTCCAATCTTTTTGTCACTTGCCCACTCGGATCACAAAATATTCCATTTTGAAATCGTATTTGAAAATATTTATTTCTTTTAACTAGAAAATGTAGTTATATCTTGGAAGCCACCAGCATTCCTTGCCATATACATTGTCTGATGCCCACAAACCTTGCCCCAGGATCCAGCCACCACATGTCCCTGTCCTTACTCTGCCCGATCCTGGCAGATTCTTTCCCTGAATTGTGCCTGTCCTTTGTTTCTGTCTGTGCAAAGGTCTGACCCTAACAATGTTGCCGGAAGGAAGGAAAGGTTTGCAGAAACCTTTACAAACTTTTTTTTCCTTAAACGTCTTCCCAGAGGGCCAATGGAAGGACACAGTTGGCTCTTCTGATATCCAGTCCAAGGGGGACACTTCAGGAAAGAAATTCAGCTAAAGAGTATCCAGCACTTGATTACTTATTGTTTGTTCCTTGCCCCCCTCCACCTCCCGGATTTCATCGGGAACATCTAATGAAATTACAAATATTTCAGTCTGGAAATAGCATGTTCATGCTACTGAACTTCAGCAAGGACATGTCCTTTCAACACACTGTCCTATGTTTAGGGTATTCCTTTTTATTTAACATTTATTCTACCCCTTGAAAATGAGGGTACATGGTCATGTCCTGATAGCGGCCGGGAGCACCTTTTGGGCAAGGATAAGATTTCATTCTCTCTCCCGCCTTCCAGGTCTGCCCGTCCTGAGCGAGCCCCGCGTCCCGCTCACCCGGGGAGGCGGTGGTGGGAGCACCGGCCCCTCCGCAGACCACGGGACGGGACGGGGACGGGACGGGGACGGGACGGGGACGGGGACGGGGAAGGGGACGGGGAAGGGGACGGGGACGGGCCTCCCGCAGAGCTGCCGCGGACCACCCTTCGCGGCCGGAGCGCGGCTCGTCCCAACCGCCGCAGCGCCCCGCACCGCGCTACGCACCCATCCTCGCCCGGCCGCGCAGGTGGAGCCGCGGGGCGCTGGGGGCGGCGGAGGCTCCCCGCCCGCCCCACTTGNCAGACCAGCGCTAAGTCTACAGTCAGGGAGGAAAAGGACTTTCTCTCCTTCAAGGAAAGCATACTGACTATCAAGAGAGCAAAGCATGACATAGATTCTTATGAGCTTGGCTGTAACCAGTTTTGTATCTTTGGGTTCTGGAACAAAGTGTCTGTGTGGATGTGTCTGCCGAGTCTATTTTGCTTTTCTTCTTCTATCTAGCCCATCAGTTGATGAGTTTCTGTCACAGGTGGTGGTTTCTCAACAGCAGGTACCACAAGCTATTGGGAATGCCTCCTGCTGCATATTTCTCTGTCATTTGATTTGAGGGAAACAAGCCAAAGAAATTTTCTCTTTAACAGGAATTAGTTTTCTGAAAAGTTTTGATGTGTCAGCATTTTCCAGGAAAAAAAAATAAATCTCTAATTCCCTAACCAGCTCTAGTCATCACTTTTCAGAGAAGTTGCATGTCCAAAAAAATGGAAATTGCAATGTACGTGAAAAAGGAGTTCAGAAAAGTGTAGTATCACTGTGTCTGTATCTCTGTGTCACCTGCTAAGAATGTCTGTGAAAACAATATCCTCAATGAGCAGACAGCACAGAAACTCTGGTGAACTTGCTCAGCATCCTACAGAACCACACTCTTAGTTATACAGGGAAAACAATAGGTTTTACTGCATGTGATGCTTCCAATCTTTTTGTCACTTGCCCACTCGGATCACAAAATATTCCATTTTGAAATCGTATTTGAAAATATTTATTTCTTTTAACTAGAAAATGTAGTTATATCTTGGAAGCCACCAGCATTCCTTGCCATATACATTGTCTGATGCCCACAAACCTTGCCCCAGGATCCAGCCACCACATGTCCCTGTCCTTACTCTGCCCGATCCTGGCAGATTCTTTCCCTGAATTGTGCCTGTCCTTTGTTTCTGTCTGTGCAAAGGTCTGACCCTAACAATGTTGCCGGAAGGAAGGAAAGGTTTGCAGAAACCTTTACAAACTTTTTTTTCCTTAAACGTCTTCCCAGAGGGCCAATGGAAGGACACAGTTGGCTCTTCTGATATCCAGTCCAAGGGGGACACTTCAGGAAAGAAATTCAGCTAAAGAGTATCCAGCACTTGATTACTTATTGTTTGTTCCTTGCCCCCCTCCACCTCCCGGATTTCATCGGGAACATCTAATGAAATTACAAATATTTCAGTCTGGAAATAGCATGTTCATGCTACTGAACTTCAGCAAGGACATGTCCTTTCAACACACTGTCCTATGTTTAGGGTATTCCTTTTTATTTAACATTTATTCTACCCCTTGAAAATGAGGGTACATGGTCATGTCCTGATAGCGGCCGGGAGCACCTTTTGGGCAAGGATAAGATTTCATTCTCTCTCCCGCCTTCCAGGTCTGCCCGTCCTGAGCGAGCCCCGCGTCCCGCTCACCCGGGGAGGTGGTGGTGGGAGCACCGGCCCCTCCGCAGACCACGGGACGGGACGGGGACGGGACGGGGACGGGACGGGGACGGGACGGGGAAGGGGACGGGGACGGGCCTCCCGCAGAGCTGCCGCGGACCACCCTTCGCGGCCGGAGCGCGGCTCGTCCCAACCGCCGCAGCGCCCCGCACCGCGCTACGCACCCATCCTCGCCCGGCCGCGCAGGTGGAGCCGCGGGGCGCTGGGGGCGGCGGAGTCTCCCCGCCCGCCCCACTTGCGGGGGGCGCC